>VZSZ01009377.1:992037-1019182 GCA_013398815.1 Ibidorhyncha struthersii | reverse complement strand
GGAAATAGTGGAAGTCAGCACAACAGCTGATAGCTGCAGAAAAAAAGAAAAATAGTCAATAAAAATATTCACTGGGGTTGTGATGATGTTGGGAAAAGCCTCAGACTGAGATCCCTGCACCTGTAAGCAATTTCTTGAAGATGTAGCTGTGAAGGAAACACCATATGGTGAAAATTCAGTCTATAATACCCTGCTACGGTGAAAGCAAAGCCTTGTAAGTAGATTCATACGCTGCAAGTTCAACTAAGGTAAGAAAGCCTTACAGGTCAACCTGGAGGGCATAAATTGGCGTTTTGTAAACGCTGCTGGGGGATCGCAGGAAGGAGAGATTTAGAGACACCCGAGGAAGTTAATCTGCCGCAGATGGCTCGGGTGCTGCAAGCGCGGGCAGCATCTCCAGCGCCGACGTACTGGCGGCATCTCTGCAAAATGGGATCCTGGCGGGAAGTTCTCTCGGACGCAGGCGGTGCCCGTGTGCGCAGCCAGCACCTGAAGCGGGGCACGCAAAGCCCCCAGCACTGCGCTGCTCGGGAAGACAGTCTGGCATCTGGGGAAAACAAAACATTTCAGCAGCAATAGGCCTGCTGGGGTACTGTTATTTGCTTTTACATTTCTCTGGCTGTTGGCAAATCAAAGACTGGGTACATTTCTAGCGGATTAAACATTAAATAATGTTTTCCATTCCAGACCATCCTCCCCTCCCTGCAGGGACGGCGGTGGCCAGGCGAGCCGTCTGTCAGGTCCGGTTGCCACTGCAGCCTGCTTTGCTCCAGAGGGGGGTTGCCTGCGGCTTTTGCTTTGCAGCTTTGTTTTTAAACATGCTGAGGCAGCATTATTTAGATAACCAACCCCAAACAAAACCAGCAGAGACTTCAACCAGAGCAAGGCGGAGGGAAGCACACACGGGTCTCGCAGGCTGGCACACGCTGTCCGGGCGACCACCGCAGCAGCACGCCAATAAGCCATTTTAGGGGTATGCAGAAATAAATTTTGAGGTCCTCTCTACCACTCTTCCCAATTCCCCAAGGAATTACAAAGATACTTTCCACACGTCTGCTTGCCCTTTCACCTGCCCTACCAGCCAGGCAGTGGTCGCAAACCACAACCACTTCCCTGGTGCGGGAAACGATGCCCCCGCGTCGTGTCAGGGCACGTGCACGTGGTTCCATAGCAGAACAGACTGTCCTGGGGCAGGAATAGCACTGGCTGTGTCTTATCACTCTGGAACAGTGCTGAAATGAATACTGGAAGGTAACCTACAGAAATGATATTATAATTAATAATAATAATAATCTGATTCTTATCATCAGCTGTAATAAGCCAATGTTCTGTCCCGCGAAGGCCCTCGGACACAGGCTGCAAATAGCCTAAGGGAGCACGTATTTCCTAAAAACTGGGATAAGACCTAAGAGGGAGAAAACCCAAGCAGTAAAGCAATCACATGGCATGCCAGCCCCCATCACACCACTGCTCTAATTAAGCTCCAAGCTGGTAAATGACCCGCCTTGCCATTAGCGGCCGACTGGGCTGCCCAGGCTGACCCTGTGCCCTGAAGAACCACTTTCAAACAGCCTGTGCTTTACCCGCTCCTCTCCCTGCCTGGTGCATGTTGTACACAACACTGAATGTGGTCGCTACCAAGGAGCGGAAGACCTGAGCTGTGCTGTACATTTGCACCGAGACTCGGTGTTTTTGCAGAACTGGAAATGCCGAGGGACCGGGAGCATCAGTGCCTGCATCTCAAAGGGATGCGCACCACTGAGACGTGCTGGTCCCAGACCCGTCTGCTTGCACCGACCGAAGGATTCCCATTTTTTCCACACATAGCTGAAATCTTGATGTGCACATTGAGATACTTCAAAATATTCACCCTCAGCCACAAGGAAGCAGAGTCCCTCTCGCTCCCAGCAGCGCAGCCTGGCCCTTGCCATACCCCTCAGTGACAGTGAAAAGCCTGTGCCATTTTCCAGAGCTGCACGGACTCACTTTACGTTTTCTGGGGAGAGGATCAGTATTTGCAGTCTGTCCTTAACCACTGCTTCAAGCTCCGCATTTTCCAGTGCCTCTACCCCACGCTGTCAGCCGGGAGCGAGGATATCAGAATCAATAACTGAACTTTCTGTGCTGCAAAGACTTAAACATTTTAAGAATTTTAAATAAAAAAATACTTGAGAGTCCTTCTCTCACAGAGAGGGGATATTTTAGAAGTAACTCTTGGTAGGCAAGGTTTGCAGGGGGGCATTGCCCCCATCAAAAACCACAGTGCTAAAGTAATTCGTTGTTTGACCTACACTGGACCACACACACCGCGCCGAGAAACACAGATGAGTTGGGAGATGACAGATCTGCTCTGTTTCCTGGCAGCCTAACACAGGTGTTACATATCTTGGTATTCTCCCTTGCTGAGGCGAAAAAGAAACCGGGAAGCTGCTGCAGAGAAGACTCCTGGTACCATTGGGTTCCCTCCTCCGAACCTGCGCGCATCCCTGGATGCAGCGTCTGCACAGCACGGGATCGCTGCTCTCCCAATGGGCTGACCGAGTTTGCTTCAAGGTTGAAACAGAGGATGCGTTGAAAAGCTGCTGTGGTAAGGCTGCAATTAGAGGTTGCTTCATCAGCCCTCTCCAAACGATGGCTGACCGTGCATCAGCTCACACATAAGAGCCTACGGGTCTGCCCGCCTTTGCCACCCACCTCTGCGGGCAGAGCCGGTGCGGAGACGCGTATTGAAGTGGTCACTCTTCTCTCTGAGCAATGTTTCAGACAGCTGATAACCAGCTGCCCCTGTGTGCTAAATTAAGTACAAAGACATCTAAAGCAAGTCCTGTCTCTGCCTCATGAGAGAATTTCTGCCTCCAATATTCCACCATAAAAACAGCACACAGAGGTGCACTGGGCATCCGAAAATAAACAGCCAGGCTAAGGACTGGGAAGAGGGTTTTTTCCTTCACTTTCCTCACTTCTAAATATTTCAGCTGAACCCACGGTGCCTGAGATGTAGATCTCCATGAGTATTGACATTAGCTCTTGTTTAGAGAGCGGGTATCAAAGGGCATGGAAGCGCTGGGAGCAGCGCGCTGCATTTGAGCGGTTACAAGCAGCCAGAAAGTAGGAAAAAGATGTAGAAGACACGATCAAGATATTGGGAATTCAAACAGCTGAAGGGCAGATCACATGGTGGAACTACTCAAATAGATCCATACCCATACCACCAACACAGGCGCTGAGTTAAAGGCCTAAATAATAATAAAACCCCCACCCTCTATACACAGCTAAACACAATAGAAATCATCTCTGATGGTGAAATCTATTCAAATCCTGTCTTTTTCATTAACTAATTTCACATCAACTTTAAACGATTCACAGGAGGGTAAGTGGCAGTCCCAGGCTGGGCCACCCACCTGCCCTTTCAAACACGCAACAACATTTACAGGGCTTAGAGCCTTCAGAAAGTTTGTTAGCTTTAGTAAACTTCTTCAAAATCATCAGAATCAGCCAAAAAACTCAACAGCTCCTGGGGAATTCCTTAATGGAGAAGGAAAAACTGGTTTAGTTCACTTCACTTTTCCATACTTAGAAATTTTGAATGTACATAAATTTCTATGTCCTCTTCCCCCCCCCCTTTTTTTTCTTATATCTAATACTTGCTTTTTTCATGCTCTGAGCTAGAGAAGATTTTTAGCAAAAGCTGTCATGTTTCCAGGCTGTGGAATCACAACCTAATAAAATTCTAAGAGACTTCCAAATCTCATTCATGTGTTTACCTGTACCTTTTTTGTCTCGGTCAATTTTGCTTGCAGTTTTCCTCATCTTTGGGAAATTAGCCATTTTGAAGCACTAAAATATATAGAAAACTGCGTGGGACTACTCACTGTATACAACTTACTGCAGCTCCTTAAAACGTTCACACTTTCTCTCTTAATGTCTAAATGCTTAGCTGTTCATTTTCTCCTTTAAAAAACAAGTCTCCAAATTCTTTGTTTCTAACATATGATTTTTTTTTAAAAAAAAAAGTTGATGACTCCCAAGGCAGATGGGAAATGCTCAGATAAACTCTAAGTCTCAGAGGCGACAGTACATTTCTCGGCTTGCTTAATGCTTTTCTAACCAACCGCCTCATTTCAGTCATCGTACCATACCAGTGACAAGAGTGGCTTAGTTTTACGCCTGTTGCGGTGTATCTGGACAGAACCGGCCTGACTAATGGCAGTAATTACGGCCATCCCAGTGAGCCTTGATTAGGTTTTGATGGTGAGGCAGGATCCAGCCTGGGAGCCTCCATCCTGCGGGGCTCGAGGCCGCTGCTGTGGACTTCAGAACTCCGAGGAAAGGAAGAGCAAGAGGGATGGCAGAGACCCAGCAAACAATATATTGTGTCTACTACTCACTTAACAACTCCAGACACAATTGTTCTGGTCTAATCTCCATACCCTAATGACTCCGGCACATCCAAGCACCTTAGCGTAGAGCCCAACAGGCAGTTGAGCCATGAAGTATCTGGGTAAGGCACTTCTTGTTGACCTTCTTAAGCAATCAGCTTGTGGCCTGAACCATCAGTCTCTTCAGCGTGGTTGTATAATTCCCTTTCTTAGCATTAGCAACTCATCCATCCCAGTTTCCAACATGGTCCCTGCCTCACGGTGCGCATCTTGATCTAGTGTTACTCCATTTCCCACGGCACAGAGCCGTAACCACGACCATGGCTGCAGCCGTCAAGAAGCCCAGAGCAATTTAAGAGTTTTAAATGTTTAAGCGAGGCAGCTGTGTGTCTGAGCGGGGTCAGACATACCTAACAACCCCCTCAGAAAACCCAGGCCATTCCTAACGCTCACGGAAATGCTTTCTGCCGGTTCAAAAATCCTTGCTAGGAAAAACAGCTTGAAACGCAAACAATTACTTTATTGCCACTTAATTTTAAAAAATACTTCTCCAGGAGCTCCTTCTAGGCTCATAAGAATACTCGTTTGTCAGGCTATACAATAATGCATCGCAATACGAGTGCCGTGCTGCTGAAGAGTGAAACACAGCACTCAGTAAACACCTTCTACATCAACCACTTTTCAGCTGTAATCCGCCCTGCCTTTTGTGCTGGGGAGACCTCGCTTGCCTGTTCTATTTTCCAGCATCACATCTGTTTATACTGTACAAACCTCTGCTGTTTCATTAGCTTGGACCTACCGACAGGTGTGGATTTGGCACTTTAAAAATGACACATAAGTCAGTGTTGCATCTGGGTCCAGACCCACACCTGCGAGCCCTCCTCCAGACGGACAGCAGAAGAAGCCCCCCCAGCGCTGAAACAGCCGCGCTGTAATTATTAAACTTTCAAACTTTGGCAATGATGACCCAGGAAAAAAAAAAAAAAAAAAAAACACGCAAAAACACCCAACGTCATATAAATGCAAACGTAAAGCTATACCCATCAGAAAGCGTTAAACCCCAAGCTCTGTTTGTAGCTCGCAATTTAACTTAATAACTTCATCATACCAGGCTGTGGGTTGTCANGGGGGGCTGGAACACAGTGGCATGTCCCAGGTTATGGTACACGTAGAAGCAACGGGATTTATTTGTTGGGTTTGGTGGGGTTTTCTTCCCCATACACCTACTGTACCTGGTGAGCAGTAGTACTGAACACAAAGCACGACCGTAAGGTCTGCATACACCAAATGCAGGAGGAAGCACAGAGACACAAGGGATCTTGCATCTGTGAACCTCATTAAAAACATCCATCCTACCCTTCCACCTCTTCCACCCAGAGCTGCGACGGCGCAGTCCTGCCTGGCAGACGTGACGAGGACCGAAGAGCTCCTGCTTGTGAAGCGCCCGATGCTGCCGTCACGCCGGCAGTCCCAGTGCCCACCGACACCCAGCCACCAGCACCACCACGGCGAACACACTGCACAAGGCAATTTGGTACATACTTTTTCGGAAGTGGTGTGTCAATCCAACCACCGCTTCAGCCTCCCTCCGAATCACGTTACAACTGCAAAATGCTGTCAAAATAAATGAAAAGCCAGCACGGTCTCGGAGAGAGTGAGAAAAGGGAAAAAAAAAAAAAAGTCTTAATGGGAGAAAAATTAAGTAATGGTCACTTAATTCCTTAACTTCAATGTTCCCAGCTTTAATTAGGATCCAGGGAAATCAAATGTTATAAGCCCATCTGCTTACAGGCTCCAGAAAGATGAAAACCTTCAAAAACTACATAAATAATAAATCCCCAGGCTGCCCACATTTCACTGAGCTCCTCCCCATAGATTTCAGTATATGCCAGTATTGCGGACTTTAAAATTTGCTTTAAAACACATTTTGCAGAAAGCCAGGTTAATTTATTTAGCAATTTAATACATAAGGGAAGTCTGATTGTTTATTAAAAATGGCATTCCCTGTTCTCCGTAAACCCGGCGGTGGAATGCCGATGGCACCACGAAGCAATGGTGGGGAGGGGAGGCGCAGGGTTTATTGATGCGCAGAGCTGCCCTATGGCCGAGCCAAGAGCCCCGTCCGGACCACACAGGGTCAGACCCACCATCGGCTCTGGGGGGGAACAGAACCTCAACGCAACCACAGCTGCGCATCGTACACACCCCCACCCTGCAGACAGCCGGCGCCCTATAGATTTAACCGTCAAGAAGAGGTACGAGGTAGAGAACAAGGACCCAAGCTAGGGCTGGCTACCATCTCTGTTGAAAGACGGTTTGTTTTTTTTTTTTCATCTAAAAAGCACTGCTTTGGCAAAGCTTTTTTGGGACAAGAGTGCATCAGTGTTGATGGCATCTCTTGCCTAAGTATTCTCCTTCATTTCAAACTATTCCCACTATTTCCACTATTCTCAAAACAAACCCCAGCTTCTTCTTAATACGAAGTTTTGGTTTTTTAATTCACTTAGTATTTTGCATCACTGATGCCTTCATCACAGGAGCTGTACACAGAATGCACCACACCACCTCAAATCACAGCGCCACAAGACATGAAATGTCCCCTTTTGGCACAATGTCCCTGTCTAGACCCCTGGGTTTCTCGCCAGGCTGCATTAGCGAGCAGGGGGGCTGCAGCTGCCACGTGTCATGGGCAGGCAGGTAGGAGCACTGCTGGCCCCTGCCTAGGCCGTGGGGAAGCCACCAGAGACCTGCTGGCCACCTACGTCCGTCCCCTCCTTGAAGAAATCTGAGCAAGTTGGGGTTGTTCAGGCTGGAGAAGAGAAGGCTCTCGGGAGACCTTATAGCAGCTTTCCAGTATCTGAAGGGGCCTACAAGGAAGCTGGAGAGGGACTTTTTACAAGGGCATGGAGTGATAGGACAAGGGGGAATAGCTTCAGGCTGGAAGAGGGGAGATTTAGACTAGATATTTGGAAGAAATTCTTTATNAGTCCCTTCCAACCCAAACCATTCTGTGATTCTGTGATCTGCTGGACAGTAAACAAGGAGAAGGCTTGAGAAAAGTAACACAAGGGCTGTTCTGCTCCTGCTCAGGACCTCTGGCCACCTCCTCGACTTGCATCTGCACACCACTAAGCACAAAGGCTGTGAATTATGACCAGTACTCCCAAATAGCTCTGCCAAAGATCTAAACAATACTGAATTATTAATCACACTTAGCCACGTCAGAGATTTCAGTTTTCACAGGACCCAAGACATTCCTGACACCACCACCTCCCAGCTTTGGATGGCAGGGACATCCTTCATGTCCTGGCCCTGAGGTGACTTTATTTCTGCATAACCTTAGCTCTCTCTTCACATAAATATACATATTTAAAGCTTTTGCAGTGGAAGAAAGAAGTTTCAAAGCACTACCCAGGTATACCCCAGAGACTCCTCCCCACCTTTTCCTGAGACAAAATTTAATTAAATTCTGAAATCTTGAGACTTCAGTTAATCCTGTCTTTTGTTAGGTCCTGAGACATGATTTTTGAAAGACTCAACACTGGTAATATTTCTTCCTTTTTTTTAATTAATTTTATTTTAATTCAAGACTTTCACTTGAAAAAAAGAATAAGGAAGAAAAAACCCATTTTCATTCAACATCATACCTTATTATATATTTTGCTCTCTCTGTTTAAACACTCCCAGAGGTGTGTTGTGATATGATAAAACCGACATGTTTAATTTCTTTTTCAATCTTGTGCCAAATCTACCACAATGAGACTGACCTTGTTTATATGAGATGAAAGCTAAGCCTACGATGGCAGGCAGGTATATTATTATGGCAAGCACCCCCTCACACCAACACCACATTTCTGAAGTATCGGTTGGATTATCCATTGGAAGACACTAAACGGTCCACCTTGATGCCGTTTTATGGTCTACATGGAAATTATGTTGGCTGACTTCTACCTTTGTACTGAACAGATGCTCATAACGAGCCCATACTAAACAGCTCCATTCCCAGCACACTATCTGCAACGTGCTTTAATCAAATTGCCCTGAGCCGTGGGAGGAAACTCATATTGTGGTGCTTCAGGTGACCAGAACAGTCTTCCCCACCCCTTCAGCTGCCTGGCACTTCGTTAGGGTAACTGAACAACCACCTGAGCCTCCAGACTCTGGCCCTCTGCAGAATATAAGCTCTACTTACAAGGATAAAGCTGCCTCTGCTGGAGATGGTCATCTCCAGAGCTAGATACTACTGCAAATACTAACATACTCTGCTCCAAGTACGGAGCTCTTCTTGGCTTACCTTCTCCAAGGAAGGCTCTGGGAAGAAGGCATGTCTACGAACAGTGTCCTCATGAACACTAGCAAAACAGCCCGCCGTACACAGGAGAGGATGGCGAGAACGGCAAACCTTCTGTTACAAGAGCAAGTCCTGTTACTTAGCTTTTCTCTGAGTATACTACGTTTGCTGAAGCTTCGTTGGAAC
Source organism: Ibidorhyncha struthersii (assembly GCA_013398815.1). NCBI lineage: Eukaryota > Metazoa > Chordata > Aves > Charadriiformes > Charadriidae > Ibidorhyncha > Ibidorhyncha struthersii. Next base: position 1,010,326 of record VZSZ01009377.1, on the reverse strand, counting down.
TCTGCATTTTCTCTAGACAGTCATTTTTCAACCTGCACTCAAAAATTAAAGGAAAATTTAAGGTGACTTAGAACTACGGCATGAGGTATGCTGTCATATTTTCCTTCAAACAGCAGAAAATTACCTTTTCCTTCCTTCTGAAGGGCTCCGTGTTCAGCAAATGTCCTGCTGAGAGAGGCTGGCGCTTCCCGGCCCTCCAAGGGAATTACGGCAGGGAAGCGTGAAGCATTCATCGCATGCTAAGTGCCGGCCCATAAAACGAGGGCTGTGCCACAGCTAATGAGCACTTGCAATCAAAGCAAGGTTAATGCTTTCTTTAAGATCCACACTTGTTAATTTCAACAATAGACTTCTGTCGTCTATACGTAGCATTTTTATTTTTTTTTTAAATGAGACTCTTCAGTTATGGTTTCTAAGTATTGATGCGTTTCCTAACTATCTTACCTAATAGCCTGTGTTAGCCACGCTTTGTGGAGCATCCCGGAAGAAACGGCTTGCTGCTGTTAAACCAACTGCACGTTTGAAGTTCCTGGGTTCCTCATATATCAGAATGAGTTTTTCTCAATTTTTTTTTTAAAAATGAATTTAATTAAATATTGAGTAAAGTGCCACAGCAATCCATTCTGTGCTTTCGAAGGAGAAATTCGGTGATGCACAATTATTTTGTTCACTGAGACAAGAAAGAGTCAATTTTTAATGCGCCATGAAGGATTTACAAAGAATGTATCTGGCAGGAGAAATAAATACGAGTAGACATCTTTATCTCTCTGGGCTGATTTGGTGTCCATCTTTGCAGATTTCAACTTCTTTAATTATGTAGATAGAACAGGAAAAGCAGAGAAAGAGCTAAAAGTATTTCAAGGCTCTGTACGAATATGTTGTGCCCGGACAAGTGGTGGGCACCTCCAGTGACTCCAACCAACACAAAGATGCACAAACTGTCACGGTGACCAAGACAGAACTGAAGGATTTAAGGCAGACGAATTTGTTGCAAACCCTATGTGTGTGGTTAAATGGTAATATTATATGAGAATCAGAAACGGGGAAGGAAGGGTAAGATTTCTCAACGTAAGTGAAATCAGACTCACACAGAACCTTTACCAGGATTGAGGTTAATTAGCGCCATTTAATTCTCTCTCTATATATATCCAGGAGTTTTTATTATAAAACAGAATGAACAACAACTGTGTGCTTATATAGGAAGTTAATGCAAATCTGTAATTTGCTCAAGGGGCTCTAAATACATCACAAGCTTGGAAAGTACAATTCAAAAGATTTACGGACGACTGCAAAGCCCCATGAGGGAGTTTAGCTGCAGGTTCCCCAGTCATCTCTTGTGCTGGTAATTTACACAATAAACTCTAATATTAAAGAGTAATTCCACGGGTGGTAAGAAAACATGCTAACTTTCAGATTCTGATGATTCTTCCCTCCCTTTGAACACACAGAAATAAATGCAAGAAAATAGCCTTTACATTTCTAGCACATTTCCCAGGCCTGGCAAAGCTCTCTGGAAACCGGCCCCTGACCAGAAACAGTCTTCGTCCATCATCAACTTCCCCACATCCTGATGAGCAGATCTGCTGCGGACAGAGAGCAAAGAGGTTCCCGCTAGACTAGAGAGCTGAATCAGCAGCATTAGGTTGTCAGGAGAAATCCCCTGCGCTCGTAAATATATTGCAACTGGAAAGACGCAGTTGCAAGCTGCAAATTCAGCGGTACCTCATGCCCGCGGTGACACACTATACGCCACAGCGGAGCAGAGCATCGTGTCTCACGAGACCAACGCACGGGCAGATGCCCTCAAGCCAGCAGTGCCGAGGAAGGACGGCATCGTGGGCAGGACAGACGCCCCATCCCCAGAAGAGGTGGGAAGCTCTTCTGCAACCTGCAACTGATGCTAATCTATGGCTACCTTCACGCACTGCTCTTGTGATTTCTCCACCTCTCTCCCTTACGGCATTCAGGCTGCTCCCTCAAGTCCACCATCACCTTTCCACCGTCACTATCCCTTCAACTGCTCCCATGTCATACAACATTCACAAGTGCTACCACACAGTGATGTTAATTACTCAATGAATTTGGCAATAACAGAAAGCCATTTTTAACCTCCCGTTGCCTGTGCGATTTAGGTGTGTGGGTGTGCACACACGGATAGCAGCCACTTTACCGACCCAAAGTGCCGCTCCTGCCTCTCCAGCCCGGACCAGCCCTCAGAGCCAACCCACTTTACATGCAGAAGAGCTGCAGGTGACACATTCACTGAAGTCACATCCCAAATAGGACTCCCGTGCAACGCGAGAGCAGCTGCGAGAAGGACTTGGGGGTGTTGGTGAATGAGAAGCTCAACATGAGCCAGCGATGTGCGCTTCCAGCCCAGCAAGCCCCCCGCATCCCGGGCTGCATCCCCCGCAGCGTGGCCAGCGGGGAGAGGGAGGGGATTGTGCCCCTCTGCTGCACTCTGGGGAGACCCCCCTGCAGTGTTGCCTCCAGCTCAGGGGGTCCCAACAGCAGAAGGACAGGGAGCGGTCGGAGCGGGGCCGGAGGAGGCCCCGGAGATGCTGCGAGGGCTGGAGCCCCTCTGCTGGGAGGACAGGCTGGGAGAGGTGGGGGGGGTTCAGCCTGGAGAAGAGAAGGCTCCGGGGAGACCTCAAAGCCCCTTCCAGTCCCTAAAGGGGCTCCAGGAGAGGTGGGGAGGGACTCTTGGTCAGGGAGGGGAGCCATGGGACAAGGAGGAACAGTTTTACACTGATAGAGGGGAGATTTAGATGAGATATCAGGAAGAAATTCTCTCCTGTGAGGGCGGTGAGCCCCTGGCGCAGGTTGCCCTGAGAAGCTGTGGCTGCCCCATCCCTGGAGGTGTTCAAGGCCAGGTTGGACGGGGCTGGGAGCAACCTGGGCTGGGGGGAGGTGTCCCTGCCCAGGGCAGGGGGGTGGAACGAGATGAGCTTTAAGGTCCCTTCCAACTCCAACCATTCTACGATTCACCCCAGCACACCTCAGACTCGAGGCCCTTGGCAATTAAGCACCTGTGTCAGAGAAAGTCCTGCAGAAATGCCACCACCTCTTACAATCACAACGCTGCTTTCCAGATGACCATATGCCGCTATAAATCTGCACTCTCCTTAAGGAGCAGGCAGGACATACTACATATGGAAAATTGTTCTGTGAAGTCAGGAGGTTTTGAACCATTAGCAGCTTTCCGGTGGCAGTGGAAGGACATGATTATCAAGATGTTTACCATGGACTTGCAGTTTAATAAATTGGGTCTTACACCTCCAACCAGCATGGAAAAAATAGCGGAGATGGGTAGGGGAGGCAGTGTGGAGATGATAAATGAACAATAATGGCAGGATTTTAACAGCTACTGTTCTTCATTTTCTTAGTCTTTTTTAAAATTATTATTATTTTTGCTATGAGAAAAATTAGCCCAGCTCTCACAATTATTGTGGCATGGAATCTCATTTCCAGGGCATTACCAAGAGGAGCTGATCCATGTCCTTACAAGGCCGATGGGGCCAGATTCTGCACTTCACGGTCATGCAAGTCTGCTATTAAGAAAATGGGATTTTTTTCCTGAATAAGCCCAGAAATACAGAATTTCCAGTATGTAAGGGTGATACCTTTGACACCATCTTTATATAGGTCATGTTACAAAGGAAGGCCCGTACCACTCCACATGCTATGAAAAAAATAGCTTTTTTTTTTTTTGACACATTGCAATAACTTGTGAGGAAATGAACGGCATCCCCCCGCTTTGCTCCTATCAGCCTGCGAGGCGCCGACTCCAGATCAGCTGTCAGAAGGAAACCCAATTTCTTAAAAGTAATGAAGCTTTCTTCTACTATCTATGTAGGTAAGCACCTCTGAAATGTAGGTTTGTAAAACCGTAACCAAAAATTACCAGCCTAAGCACAAAAACTATTTACCAGACTACAGAATACGGTTTAGTGGCATTTTATTTCTACTCCTTCCTCTCAACAACTCAAACTAATAAAAACCAATCTGTTGACCACAGCAAGAGATTCAGAAGAGTTTTACACAGGCTGTGTGACGAGCAGCTCCGAACTGCTCGGCAACTGGAAAACCCGCATTTTCCCAAGAAGAAATGCATAGCGTCAGGAGCATTTCCATTAAGGAGAAGGTAGGTCACCACAAGGGACTGTACACATTAACGCGCCTACAGTGCTCTACTAAATTAGGGAACCCAGTTACATCGTTCACTGAATTTTTAAACTTCCATTTTTCTGCCAAGTAGTTTAATGACTTGTAAAGGGAGCCTCTTACAACTGCAGAAATCAAATGGGATCTAATCAGCTTACAGCCACGCCAGATGAAACTGTTTCAGGTAATTCTATACTTGAGCACGCCCTGTGCTTAAACGAAGGCGTAACCTCACCCACCGCTAGTTAAAGCCTAGCTAAGGTACTAAAACTAAAAATCAAAAACATACAAACTCCCCCAAAACCCGACCCAAGTCCCAGCACAGCAGGCACGGGCTGCGCAGCACAGTGCTCAGTGCAAAACTGCTGTCACTGGAATTAGAAATATGTATGTATGTATTATAAAATAAATATATCACCTACAGACCAGTCCAGGCTCTGTCGTCTCAGACATTTCAAATAATTTGACGGCGTTCTCTGCAGACAGCTACATGGCTTTCGCAAGTCAAAAGCAGAAAAGTAGCCAAATATAAACTAAAAACCAAAACACTGCGAGCTTGGCTTGGCACAGCTCAGTGGAAACCCAACTGGAAACCCACCTGTGCCTCCGAGGAGGTGGTCCCTGTTGCTGCTCGTGGCTGTTGAGGGCAACCATGCGACCCTCGGGCAACCACCGGTGAGCCAAATGCTCTCATCCAAGAGATGGCTTCGCCATAAATGCTGGGGTCTACCAGAGAAAACTACCTGCAGAAAAGTAACAGCCAGATCACCTGGACCTCGCAGAGCGCCGCAGGATGGGACCTTAGGAGAACAAGTTTAAAATCAGATCCAAGCCTAAGGGTTGTACTGCATCAGGACACAAATCCTGCAACTCGCTGTGATGTCTCAGCATTAAATGCCATACCCTGCAATCCCCTGTGCTTCTCCTGCTGTTTCAACCACTTGCTTCAATGACGTTTAAGAGCAATCCAGAACCACAGTGATCTACTGCCATTCACTGATGGTTAAACTTCTCTAAGCCATAATGTGGCAGGTCCTAAGCTCCAGTGAAATTATCAGCTACATAAATAATGACTAAGCTTGCGAATAATTTAGACAAGGAAATCAGTCAATTCTGCCCTACATAAGAACGCTCAGACCTTAGCTGGCAGCACCAAGACTGTGTGTTCTTTGCTACTCCAAATGACCCGTCACTGGAGACCCACCAGCCAAAAGCAGTTCATTAATTTTACTGGCATTTACTACATACTTTCTTAAGCAAACCTGGGACACTACCGTAGGAGAACGTTCTTGGACTTCTCAAAAACCATAGAGGTTTGGGTTCTTAACGATACCATGCCTTTCATTTCTATAAGCCTGGGATGCAGGCTTCAGGGGAGCATCGCCTCTGCCACGTCCGGCTCCCGAAGCTGGGGGGGAGGAGGCGCTGGAAGCCCTGCTCGCAGCCTGTGAGAAGCTGCCAGCCTCGGCACTTTTCACATTCCGCACACGATTTCAGCACGCAGCTGAGCAGGAAGGGCACTGTTTCCCTCTGCCTCTTCACTGGCACCCGTGCTGTTGGGCGAGCCCTGGGAGGCCGGCAGCAGGCTGCGGGACACCGCCGCTGCCACGCTGCAGCCCAGACCTCGACCACGGGAAAGCGCCTGTTGTGCTACACACGTAAATATGCGCTAAAAAGGATTTCTGGTCCACAGCACTCCTTGTTATCACAGGAGAGAACTGCACATGAAAAGGAAGATGCTGTTTTGTGCGTTTCAGCAACGAAAAGTGGAAGCACAACGAGCCTCAGCAACTTGCTCAAAGCCTCACGAGGAGCGGTAAGTTAAGCCCAGCTCTGCTGCCCCGGAGCAGCCCTTCCTCCGGTCCTCCTCACCCATGAGCCATGCCTTGGGCTATTCAAAGACATCTGTCCTTGTCTCCAATTAACACTCAAGCAATTTCAAAGCATGGGAGCTCACAGACCAAAATATGTATCCTGCCAGACATTGGGAACAAAGAACACGAAACTCAACAACAAAATCCATCTTCTAGTCTGAAGATGTAACAGCCGAGCGTTCCCATGACTGTCCCATGGGAAAGCAGAGCTCTCTGGTGCTACACGGGGCCTCTCAATCGCACAGTACTGCCACCGAAATGAGCCCCTGCACACAGCCTGTACGCTAAGCGCTGCCGATATGGGGATCTATTTTCACATCTTGGGAGAATATCAATATCTGTCCTTCATGAAAAAAAAAAAGTGAATGATAACCCTTTGCCTGATGCCTGCATGATGAATTTGCAATGGAAAAAGCCCTTCGAGTAGAAGAATTGGCCTCAAGAGAGCCATTAATATTGGAGCGTTGCGGATATGTCAGATGTTACAATATTTAAATGAATAGAATATTACTTTTTCTACTTAACCAAAGTGATTGCTTACGCACAGCCCAAGCACAGCGCTGCACAGAGTACACTGCGATTTTACACTTGGGGACAGCTCGCCGAGACAGCCCCGAAGGGACTGCTGCAGCCTGCGAAAGCGCAGCCCGGCAGAGCGCAACCCCACCTTCCCCAACAGCGGTCTGTTGGCTCGGGCTGCCAATACGGACAGAAGAAGAACAGACACCTGTAGCACAGGGCTTTCATCTGAAATTCAACTTTGGATTTTAAAGCCCCTTTAAGGAGTTATTAAAACAGAAAATTGAAATAATCTGATAGTGTTACAGCAGAACAACCCTTCATTTGCATGAAATGCTCAGTAGTAACATACTTATCTGTTGGCAGATGAATGGGTGGATCTCCACTAGAGTTTTGCGTGGCAGTGCAAGTTTGATGGCACTGGGTTATCTATTGCTTCTTGGCACCTGCTCTAGGAAGGACTAGAAGCCCTATGGATAGCTGAAGCACATTATTAATAGCATAACAATATAGAAGCTGCAAAGAGCACAGCAGATTCCCTGTAGCTATTTTTAATGCCGTGCTCTTGTTTTTCTAGGCATCCCTTTCACCACCAGGAAAAAGAAAAAAAGAAAAAAAAAAAAGCACATTATCAGCAAGATCACACAGTGAAATTACAGTAACCTTCAGCTGCTTCAAGCCTTACCTAAAGCGCATGATCAGCCACCCGCTTGCGAAGACAGCGCCTCAGCATACAAAAGGAAGGACAAAAGGGCTCTACAACATCTCTCAACTGCACCATCACTTGGCCAAACACCGGCAGATATTATGGCCAAGCACCTCCCACACCCAGCTGGAGCTGAGGACGAAGAACAAGGTGCCGGGGCTCTGACTGCCCGCAGCTGGGTCTGCCCTGGGCCGCAGAGCTGCCCCCGTCCCCGTCCCCGCCCCCAACCTGGGCACCCCAGGGGTTCGGGTGATGGGGACCAGCTGCCAGAGGTAAAGGACCCAGCCCGGCCCTCAGATCGCTCAGTGTTTCCAGCTGAAAACTAACCCACCAGGACTGCAACCTGAGCGCTTGGGAGGAAACCTCACAGACACGTAGGTGCCAGCAGGACCGTTTTTACAAATTGCATTTAAACACACCCAGACTTCCTATCGTCCAAAAATCATTCAGGAACAGTCAGGAAAAAAGTCACGTTTCACAAGAAACATGGCCATCAAAAAACCCCGGAGAGTCCTGCGTGTCTGAGTTGCTCTGGGATGCTGTTCCGTCCCTGGTGAAGTGCCGCACGTGCGTTGTGTCCCTGCGCAGCCAGAGCAGAGGCAGAGGAGGATGCCAACTAGTCAGCTGGTGGACGTTCACCCCGCAAAGCTGCGCCACAGAGAATGGGATACGTTTCAGAAACAAATGCAAATGCATAATCCTTTTTGCTAAAGGCAATGCCAGCTGCCAGACATGGCACTGCCCACGTAGTCTTCAGGTACAAAACCAGAAAATAGTCAAGTGTCAGTGACCAGCAGCGTCCCCGCCAGACGCGGCTTCGCACCTACCCGGCGTGGAGGGAAACCCCTGGTGGCTCTCAGACTGACGGGGACTTTGGGGGCAGGAGGTGGGTCTGGTTCCGCAGGAACACGGGTGCTGCCTGGGTCGAAGAAGAGCGTGAGCTGGGTCAGACTTACAACAAACGGCTGGGATTTAATTCCACGCTAAAAAGGACACCCCAGCACACACACGGACATTGCATTAAACACAATCACTATCGCCTTCACCAAACCAATACTTTTAAGACCCCGTGCGGCACTGGGATTTCTGCAGGTACAGCAGTCTGTCCGTGGGGGTTACAGGGTAATCCTAGGTAACGTTCACATTGGCGATGCTCTTATTTGTGATGGAGAAGTGCTTAATGACACGTTACAGTATCATTTCTTGAAAAACTTTGAAGCATCAAATATCCCATTCCGAATTGCACAGCAAGAGGTATGAGCCTTTATTTATTTTCTAAAAGGGAGGATGATTTTTAATGGGCTGGTAATCTTTAAATCCTTTTGTTTAAAGGACAGAATATGAGAGATGTTTTGCTGCTCTAATAATAATCGCTGGTATTAACCATTACATAAAGGACAGTGATACAAAATACATGATTTCCCACGATGATTTCCTTTGAAGCGGAACTCAGGATATGAAGTCAGCTCTGCTCGAACACTGGCAGTGGAGTGTATATTTTTAATTAAGCGTGGTGCTACGTTACACTTGATGAAAGGCAGTGTGCAAAGCAGCCCTTGAGCAACCCCAGCTAAAATGAAAGTCGTAGCCCTTGGGCAAGCTGGAACAAGCTGTTGGGGAGGAATCCATCGGACTTTGTGAAGAGTCACCAGAAAGTATTAGAATGCAAGCTTTAGATCCTAAAATAAGAATATAAGAAAAGTTCTCCTGGATTAGACCAGCAGCCCATCCAGCGCACTATTCTGCCTTTGATGGTGGCACCAGCAGGAGCTGTTTAAGGACAGCATGTGAGCCAGGCCCTTTTTTATCATCCACACCTGACACAGAAACCAACTTTCAAGATCATTAAAGCATCAACGCCCCCCCAGAAAAAAGATTTGGTGAGAGTATTTGGCTTTGAACCAAACCAAGCTGGCTTGGGATAAACCAAATGAATGAAAGCTAGTGCTTGCTGGGTAAAACACCCCATTTACTTTAAAGAATGCTTTAAGAGTGACTGTCCCCCCAGCCACCCTGCCTGTGCTTCACCCCAGGCACTGTCCCAGGACGTACCCTGAAGCACTGACCTGCAGGCAGCGATATCACCGCCGGCTCCGGCACTGGCACGCTCTCCACGGTTCTCCTATCCACGTGTTTTAAAATGAAAAAGAAGACTGGAGAAAGTGTGGAAATCGGGCACAAGGCTGCCACTGTGGCTGGAGAGAGCATCTTCCAGGTGAGGACAGAAAAGCCTGGGTACGGGTAGCCTGGCTCTGTGTGGAGAATGAGAGTAAGAGTTTTCCTGGAGAAAATGCCTAATGAAGGAGTAACAGGAAACGAAATCTGAAGATATTATAAGATAGATAAACTCAAACCAAAAATAAAGCATAAATACTTGTCAATGCTGGTAATTAACAAATCACTTTGGAAAGTAGAGCGTTGTCCATCTTTTGCAGACTCCAAATGAAAGCTGGATGCATTCACTTAAGATTTGTTTAGTCAAATATAAGTTACTGCGGTCAATACAAGGGCAGGAGGCAGAAACGTATTGCCCGTGACACAGGCGAGGTCAGAACAGACGATGAGATGGTCCTGTCCAGACTTAAGCTCTGTGAACTGTATACGGAAATCTGGTTTTCGTGTTACAAGTGAAAGAGAATGGATATGCCATTCAGTTATTTGATACTCCTGAAGACATAGATATTCAAGGAAAATTGGTAAAAAACTGTTATAACTCAGCGAAGAGACACGGGGTCAAGGAAGCAACACAAGAATGCAGTAAAATAGAGCAAGGATTAAATTACTGAAAGCAATTTCTACTTCTCAAGAACTGGTGTAATGACAAAATCATAGGCATGCACCAATATTACACAGAAGCTAAAGACTGATAATAAATCTTCATCTTTAATTTCTCTTAGATTTACTAATCTAAATGAGTTAATGCTTGGAATTTGGCCCAGATCAGAATTTCAAGCCAAGAAAACCTCCGGCTGAGGAGATCAGTGGCTCTCAGCTGTGAAGTGTGCATCCCTGAGGAGACGCGGAGTAACCGCAGGAGGTCGGAAAACATGAGAAACGCCCCAGAAATTCCTTCCAGCCTTCCTTCTCACATTTCTCCTGTTTCCTCCCCCTTTCTTCTTCTCTTGCCCATTTCCTGCACCCAACTGCCTCTCCTCGAACAAACGCAAAGCCTGTTGTTACCCGAGGGCACCGAGGATGAGCAGGAGCGAAGCTGCAGCACAGGAGGAGCCATGGGGGAGTGGGCAGAAGGACGTTCCCGGTGGGGAGCTTGGCAGGCTTGAACCACAGGGAACTGGGGCTCGGCTTAGGGCTTCACTTCAGAAAGGGGCGATACGGGCAGGATTATCACCCAGCCAGACAAGGCTCCTGGGGGTAGGACGTCTTCCAGAAGGAGGAAAGGTATAGGGTGAACTCTAAGGAGAAAACAGACTTAAAGTTGGGTTTGGGGTTTCAAGAAGAAAGAGTGGACTAGCTTGTTTTATTGGGTAATATCTGAAAGCCTGCAGGGCTGTAGGGCTAAAATATGTGCTGCTACTTTCCTTGACAAATGGTTCATATTTCCTTCTGAGTTGAGTTTATGACAACAGTTCACATACCACAGGGTTAGGCTTCAAAACAAAGAGCAGGAAAAAATGGGTTTTGGTGGTTCCTTGAAGACCTATAAAACATGGGCCAAGATCCACCCATGAATCAAGTTCTTGAGCGCTTTGTTCCTCGGAAAATTCATCTAACATCTGCACCAAATCTGGGCTTAAAAGCAGCCGAGGGAGCCATCACTATCATTTGATAACTAACTATAAGCCTTTTACCCCCGGCAGGGATTTAGAGGATCAAGAGTAAAATGGATTCCTGAGGATGCTCGTCTGAACCCTAACCCGAAACCTAACCTTAGCCCTAATGACAGCCCACTGATTTACAGCTCACATAAAATTCAGTATAAGCCTTTTGTCTTCAGGGACACAAGATTTAATCTTAACTGAAGGCTTTCCATGGTCAGCCAAGAAACTGATTTCTAAGCCTGGAGCCGTGATGATCGTATTGTCCCTAAGGCAGCCACCCCACAGAACCGAGCATAGCCCGCTCACCCACGTGGGTATCAGCCCTCCTCCTACATCGGCGAACCTGCACCCAAAATCCCCCAGCTCCAGCGGTCCGATTTTGTAACCAGAAGTCCAGTCCCCACCGAACTGCAGGATTCCCTTACAGCAGAGCTTCATCCATCAGCGGTCGGTGGGGTGCGGTCCTCGCCATGCCCCGCAGACCTGGCAGTGCTCGCTGGGAGCTGAAGGCGTCCACCTGCTCCTCCTGGTACCTCACCCTCACCCCCTCCACCACTGCCACCGCCGTCCAGTGAGCCCCGCACGACGTACAGCTGATTTAAGACCTTCCTCCTTTGGACAGCCCAAGCTTGCTTAGCCCAGCTCTGTGGTCCCCGAGGAATGAAGCTTTCCTGCTCCCTGTCTTCTGCACCCAGACTCCCACTGACCAAAGCTGTCATCTTCTGACCCACCACCATGTCAGAACCAGCCACGGGCAGCTGCTCCCTTTGCAGCCGTTCCCCGGTTAATCCCTGTGGCCCTGGGAAGAAGCACTAATGAACGTGACCCAGTTATGTGTGATCTTTTCCAAAAGAAATGCATACGAACTCACAGAGCACTCTTTCAACAAATGTTTTCGGTGCCTTTGTGGTGTTTTTATAACCTACATCTCAAGTGCCTTTCTGGTGCATCATGCCATATATAATGAAGAAATACCAGACAAGGACATAATACTGAAACAGATGCTTCTACCACCCAAATGAATAATCTCAACATTAATTCAAAAATCTTTAAAGCAGTCACGAGACTAACATGCAGAGGATTATCAGCCAAGGGAAGAGAAATTTAATGTATGCAGGTAAAAGCAATTTTTTTCACGAGCACTACATCCTAAATGGAGTTTCTACAGGTCTAATACATAGTAGGTATTTCTAATTACAGGCATACTTAGATATTGATATCTAAAGCTAATTCATGTAAATGTCATTAGTTTTGGTGCCCCAACTGAATTAATCTGAGTTCAAATTCAGAAATCAAACCTTTTTAATCAGATGCGGAAAGCTAAACGGGTAATCAAGTGTTATAACTAATTGAACTCATAGAGACTTTGAAACGTGAAGGATCGAGCCCCTGCAGCCAGCCAGTGGCTTACGGAGGAGCTCCCCTGGCTTCTCCTGCAATCTCTCAGCAACGCATCCGGGAAGCCCAGGACTGATCTCCTTCCAGCAGGCTGCTTCCCCCCCACTCAGATTTTCAAGAAGATTATCGCACTCAAATTTCGTTTAAGTCATCTCCTTTTCATCCCCCAGATCAGATAAAAAGCCCAGACAGAGATGCAGGGTAGGTATGTGCTGCTTCCCCAAAGGATGCATTTTTTTCCTCTCCTTATCACTTTTCCCCAGCCAAGCACAAAACTATCATTAACTGCCCATTATCCCAAGACAGAGTCAGCGGAAGAATTACTGTCAGGTGCTTCAATGGGCTCCTGTTAGACTCCAGGGAGAAAGGATCTCACTCAAACCAAAGGGCTGAGTACAGCGGTGGAGAAGGAGTCTCGGACAAAGGCGATGCTCTGCCACTGCACAGCCCTTCCATCGCCATTGCGGCTGCATACCCGCTCGATGCCAAGCAAGTTTTTTCGTCAAAGTAACCCGGCAGACAACGGCTCTGAGGAATCATCCCAGCGCTGGAGAGGAGCGTTAGGCACAAGGACACTCCCTGCCCTCTGCATTTTGATGGGGGAATCAGGATTACAAAAATACTTTTGATTATTGGCTGCTGTCAATCAATGACAGGCACAATTATAATAATACCAAAGATAGCATGTGGTCACCAATAAAAATTACAAGGATTGATTTTTACATACCAGCACAGCAATAAATATAATACGGACCTCATATTCAAGGATACTTTATTAACTAGATGGTCTATGCAGCAGTAAAACATGAAATTGCACTGAAACAGAAATGTAATCTCCACGGATCTTCTCCTTCCCCACAAAATTCTAGTTCAACATTGATTTTTTCTTGTTGAACAAACATATCATGAGGCTGAACTGAGATAGGTGGATTCATTTTGAGCCTTTTTCTGCTAAAAAAAAATAAATCTAGAAACAAGGTGAGAGCGCCCTATAATTACAGACCCAGGATTAAGCCAGACCATTTGCCGGAGTTTCATTCATTTGCAGTGCAGCCCCCTCCTGACCCCGGTGTTCGCAGGCGCGCTGCAGCAAGGGGGTTGGTTACTCCATCGCTGATGGGGCAGCAAGTTCAACACTGGCATGAACTGGAACTTGAGAACTTGCCTTTTTTTCTTCCCTGGTGTTACCTGTAAGCCACCATGTGAACAGAAGGACGTGGTTTTGCTCAGTCCCTCTCGCTTCCCCTCCTCTCCTCACCATCACGCCATCCTCATGGCACAGGGAACAGCCCTCAGTACAGTGGGAGACGGAGCTGGATGAAGGAAAGGGCCCTGGTTTCCTCCCACAAAACCCCATACAAAAGGTGTAGTACCACATTTGACACCATTTTCACACTATTCTGCGGTCAGCACTGAGAATGTGCCAACTGATGTAACCTCACGGCTGCTGTCGACACAGGGAGGGTGATGTGTTGGTGGATGAGAAGCTCAACATGAGCCGGCGATGTGTGCTCGCAGCCCAGAAGGCCACTCGTGTCCTGGGCTGCTTCAAAAGAAGCCTGGCCAACAGGGCGAGGGAGGGGATTGTGCCCCTCTGCTGCACTCTGGGGAGACCCCCCCGCAGTGTTGCCTCTAGCTTGGGGGCCTCAGCACAGGAGAGACATGGACCTGGTGGAGCGGGGCCAGAGGAGGCCACCGAGATGCTGCGAGGGTGGGAGCCCCTCTGCTGGGAGGACAGGCTGGGAGAGTTGGGGGGGTTCAGCCTGGAGAAGAGAAGGCTCCGGGGAGACCTCAGAGCCCCTTCCAGTGCCTAAAGGGGCTCCAGGAGAGCTGGGGAGGGACTCTTGGTCAGGGAGGGGAGCCATGGGATAAGGGAGAGCGGTTTTACACTGGAAGAGGGGAGATTTAGATGAGATCTGAGGAAGAAGTATTTCCCTGTGAGGGTGGTGAGCCCCTGGCGCAGGTTGCCCCGAGAAGCTGTGGCTGCCCCATCCCTGGAGGTGTTCAAGGCCAGGTTGGACCCCCCAGGGCAGGGGGTGGAACAAGATGGTCTTTAAGGTCACTTCCAACCCAAACCATTCTATGATTCTATGATGCACCAATGTATGTTTGTGCAAAGTGTGTGTTCTCAACGACTGTAAAACGCACTCCATCACAGCTCACTGCTTGGTTCCCATTTTGCTTTTGCACTGCCCAAACACCAGCGGTTACTGAAGGAAGGAGCCAGCGGAGAGTGAGGCCCAGAGAGTCACAAATAGTCTCCCCAACGCTGCAGCTCCAGATGCTGTAAATCTTCCACCAGCCAGAAGCAATCACAGACTAATTTCAGTGAGATAGGTCCTGAGGCTTTTTTTATTATTTTTTATACTCCAGTGAGTAAATTCATCAGGAAAAAAAAAAAGTAAACCTTAGAAGGCACTGCACATTTCTAACCTGAGGAGTGAAAAACGTTGTGTGCTCCGAAGACTGGACTAAAGCCAGCCAGCAAAGGGTGCAAGGACAAGACGCAGGCGAGCGGGTGGCCGGGGAGCAGCCTTAATGTCACTGATGGCTCTTCTTGCTGTGTCAGAAATTGGCTGGATTTCAAACAATGTTTACCTAATTTTGCAGTTTCAGTTACTGCAACTTCTAGAGCGGGCAAAGCCCTTGTTAGTACCCTCTCCCAAACACACATCCAGCCCGCTGACGCGCTGCACTTGCAGTTGAACCAACAGAACCCGCTGGGGAGGAAGCACTGCCAGGACGCTGCTCTCGGCCCCCCAGAGAGGTTCCAACCACTGACCAAGGCACGAATCGTAGAATCATAGAATGGTTTAGGTTGGAAGGGACCTGGAAGATCACCTAATTCCGACGCCCCTACTATGGGCAGGGACCCCTCCCCCCAGCCCAGGTTGCTCCCAGCCCCGTCCAACCTGGCCTTGAACACCTCCAGGGATGGGGCAGCCACAGCTGCTCGGGGCAACCTGCGCCAGGGGCTCTCCACCCTCACAGGAGAGAATCTCTTCCCGATATCTCATCTAAATCTCCCTCTTTCAGTTTAAAACCATCACCCCTCGTCCCATGGCTCCCCTCCCTGACCAAGAGTCCCTCCCCAGCTCTCCTGGAGCCCCTTTAGGGACTGGAAGGCCACAATAATATATGATCCCGTCCTGCTGAAAAAGCCCCACACCAGCCCTTCACTCTGCCTATATTGAACGTAAAGGCTCCAGCACACAGCGGAGCGTTTTGCGCACGCGCTGGGCACAGGGCCCACGGGCACAGCCGGGGACCGTTCCCCCTCTCTGGAAATGGAGCTGCAGAACGCAGCCAGGCCACGGACCCTTCACAACACAGCAGCGTTCCTCAACGTTCTTTAAACCCTCTTTACCAACGTGAGCAGGCTTTATTTTAAGTAGAGCAATCCTCTCTTTTGTCATCGGATTGGAGTTTTAACGCGTCTCTCTTGTGAATGTGCCAAAAATAAGAGCATCATTTATTAATTTCCTCTATGTGTATTTTGTTCCCGGTTATCTGTCCAACTTCTTAACTGCCGTGAGAAGTTAATAAAGAGAAAAAAAAAAAAAAAGGAAAAAGCATCTCTAAAGGTTAA
This sequence comes from Ibidorhyncha struthersii, assembly GCA_013398815.1. Taxonomy (NCBI): domain Eukaryota; kingdom Metazoa; phylum Chordata; class Aves; order Charadriiformes; family Charadriidae; genus Ibidorhyncha; species Ibidorhyncha struthersii. Next base: position 994,297 of record VZSZ01009377.1, on the reverse strand, counting down.
AACTTGGAGCCAATTTCAACTTCAACACACATTAGGGTAGTGTACTTTTCATTCATTCCTCCTGGTGACATTTCAAGCTTTGTTACAAATCAATCAGCATTTCCAAAAGCATTTGGAGGAGCAGGGAACTATACTGGATACAAATCCTACAACATCTATTATTCTTACTATTTCACTCATTTTGATGAAAAACACTTCAAAGGTTATTTTAAAAGAAGCAAAGAGTTATTTGACGTTTCAGGACAGATAAAGGATTTCCGTGCAAAGTTTCCACAGCAGAATAAACTTTAGCAGTATACACGGAATTCATTTCATAATGAATTCGGTCAAGCGTTTAAAAGGACAGAGCTTGTAGTAACCTGGTAAGAGAGACATTTAACGCCATGTAAGACTATTCAGTACGATGTAGAATGATGGGAAATATGTAAAGTACCTAGAAGTCATAAAAGACAGATTTAAGATGGTGGTTCCTGGAAGTTTCCTCCACTATGATATTTATCACCCAAGGCCACAATGTTCTACTGAGGCGAGTTAAAAACCCAAAGGGCTACTGTTTTGATGGGCGACAGCTGCTTCGATTGGAGTACCAGGAGAACGGTAACCGCCTCCGGACCCACGCTGATGTACAGCTCACACACCTCAGGCGTTACAACCTCAAAGTGATGGATCAAACCATGAAAGCAATGAACTGGGGCTAACTGGTTCGTGTGCCACCAGCAGGGACCGGGCCAACCCTGTGGCCTTCTCGGCTGCCGCAGCACAGACAGCACAGTCCTCTACAAGACCCCAGAAGGTGTGAAGAAGCGGAGGAGTTTGTCAGACATTCATTTCGTCCTCCCCAGAGGCTCAGCAGCAGCATGGCTTCTCTGAAGATGGAAGCGGTACGCACAAAGCTGCCCTCTGCCATGCAGCACCGCGCTGTCCTCAGGAGAGGGCACCGATGCCACATTCACTCTTGGATTCCTGCTATGAACCCCGATGTTCACCTCCAAGAGCTCGGTCTGGCTTGACAGCAGACGGGTTTCACATTCTGATCCACTCAGTCTTGCACATTCTGTTGATGAAGGACATCTCTCCTGAGGCATGTAAATGCTATGAAGTAGATACGTGAGTTAAACAAATCCCCACTACCTTCCAAACCTTCTTGCAGGGACAGAGGAGAGCAGCATTTTTTAAGGGTGTCACTGAAGATATTTTTCTTTTAGCCAAGTGTGCTTGCTAATTTATTTTAGTGCCCAAGGAAGGAGTCCTTCAGCTTCTGATAGCAACGTTGATAGCCCCAGCAGTACTGTGTAGAGAATGCTCCCCTTGAAATAAAACAGATTTGTTTTATCTTTCCAGTGTGATCAGGAGCGGTGGCAGGTGTCCTGTGGGCTGGGACACAGGGAAGGGCAGGCCAGCACAGGGCTTGCCCTCAGCCTGAAGCCCAAAAATGCGTCAGAGAGAAACGGTCACTTTGGCTGTCACTGTTAACGTAGGCTCTGCAAAAGCACATTATGGGCGGGTGACGGGCCAGCGCCGCGGCTCTGAGCCCTTATCTCCCTCCGCAGACCCACAGCCATCCCCTGCCCCTGCTGCCCCCTCTCACCATCCCACGCTGCAGTCGCAGCACAAGCAAATACTTCTGCAACCTGAACGCAGGCTGAGCCTAAACCCCGTGGGCAGACAGTTGCAGATAAATGGTTATCTTGATCTGCACACACCATGCTGCCCAGGCTTTTTAATCAGAGACCGTAATTGCTCTTCTTTGTTTGGGAAACTCACAGGGATCAAGCATCAGTCAAACTCAGAGAGGAAACTGTGCCCGGGAGGTGACAAAAAGGAGAAAGAAACCCTCAAACTTCCACACTGCCAGCCTGGCAAAGTCGCACTTACTGCCACGCACCCACCACACACCCACCACACACCCACCACATACCCACCACACACCCACCACGTACCCACCACACACCCACCACGCACCCACCACACACCCACCACGCTCCGACAGCGCCGCGTGGGCTCGGCGCGCCGCCCCGCAGCCAGGCTGACGCTGGGCAGAGCAAACCCAGCAGTCCTGGAGAACGGGCCAGCCCTCCCAAAACGACGTCGTACCTCCTGAGTTTCCCCACTTCCACATAGGCAGAAACCAGTACCGCAACAGCTGGAATCACTTTGTGCCCAGACTAGCCAGTGGTGCACGGGGAGGGGACGGAAGTGCCACCCGATGGATAATTTCCAGCTGGCAGCTTGTCACTCCTGGTTACCTTTATTCCAGACG
>VZSZ01009377.1:976795-988753 GCA_013398815.1 Ibidorhyncha struthersii | reverse complement strand
GTTCTTCCTACAACCCCCTGTGTTGAACCCACTTGGAAGTAACCTCCGCAGTGACCCCAGGAATTCGAGAACATCCCGTCTGCGGGACATAATGAGAATGGCACTGGTGGTAAAAAGGTTTAATGTCTTTTTTTTTTTGCAGCTGTCTCGCTGCTCGATTTTCCTGCTAAGACACTGTGCCCCCCTCTCCCAGGTCAGAGACCCCCGCTCCCAGGCAGCCAGGCGCGCGCCGACCCCTTCATCTGCAGAAACGCCGACGTGCCTGTCACTGCTAGAGCAGGGCCACGGCTCGACACCCAATAACATGATCCTATAAAGTAAATCCTAATTTACTGAGGGAAAAATTAACGAGGGATTACTTGATTATCAGACCTTGCTTTCCCTTAGGACCGCGAGACCTACTCTCGTGCGTGGAGACGGGAGTGGATAATAATGAATCTTCTCTTATTAAGGAGAAGCTTTATTTTGAAAACGTGCCCCTGCATTTATCTCAACACTGTAAAGTAAAATGCACACGAAGAGGAGGGCAATTTCCTACAAGTCATGGTCTGCAATTAAAAAAAAAATCCCCTTTCATGATATTTCTAATAAATACTGCTTTTACATGCTGAAGAGAATGACTGGAAAATACTGCATGTACTTCATTGGCTTCCTAAAGCAAATGCCTCGATAGATATCCCCCAGCAAGACGCTGTGAGGTTCCATATCCCTGCACTAAGATCGCAATAATCCTTTTTGCATTAAAAAATAATGAGCTTCATCTCATTTGCAGATTCTTAAGAGCACAGAATCCTATGGTCACTTGGCAATATGAACGCACAACTCATAAATAGTAAATGAAGACACAGCTCTCTCACCTTCCCACAGAAGCAGGACTGAAAGCTGGGTAGTCCCACAGGGAAATGCATTCCTTTCAGGAAGCTTTCATTTCAGAACAGCTAAAATTCCTGCCCATATAGGCTTGTTTGGGGGAAGAGAGAGGATTCAACTGGACATTTAAAATGTTCGTTTCACTACTCCCGTCTTGTAAAATCTCTCTAAAAACTTAATCCTTTCTCATAATGGAGGAGTGCCAGAGTTCTTGGTAAAACCCCAATCAGTCATTTTTATGGGGAACCTGCACAAATGCCTGTTTCACCAAAGAGGAAATTTGGGAAGCATCTACACTTAAGCATAATATAGCAGCTCACTGAAATGGGTGCCTAAAGGCAGCTGCAACCAGAGAAATGAGATCTGTGATACAAAGCTGTGCCAAAAAGTAGACGTCTCTATTTTCCCTCTTTCTTCCTAATATACTTGTTCATTTTCTTTTGTAATAAAAACTCCACAGAACATGCAGTCCCTCATTACGGATGTGTGTGTTCTGCCAAAGTTGTGGTCCAAGATGAGGTTACTGCAATAATGTGCCCAAGGCATCAAGAATAAATCGATTATTTGATTTTTTTTTAAAAAAACCCCACAACTTTAAAGAAAGGCCTTTAGAATTTAATAGATATGAAACCAATTAGATTTTATAGGAGCAGGGTCTACAGCAGCCGCTCTTACAGCCATCTGATCATTCCTTAGCGAGAGAGATAATGCTCTATTAAGTTCTATTAAATGCTTAAAAAATCCACAGGAAAGTCAGCCTTTTCACTTATATTTTACTATTCTATTGGATTTCACCTCGGGCTGTGCTCCGGCATTCCTCATGGGCAAACAGCTCTGCAGGAGGCTGCCAGCGTCCTTGCGCGGATTTTCACGGCAAAGGTACGGGGTTTTGGTGCAGCACGTGGGTAGATTTTGACAAGGACACAAGTACTGACGTGCGGGCACCTGCAGGCGCTCCCGGGGACGCCGGACAGTCACACCGCTGCGCAAAGCACACAAATACAGCGCTGTGCTTTGGCCAGCAGCCGTCTCTGCTGGACTCAGGAGGTCTCCGTGTGGAAGGCATGGAGAGCCAGCCGGGACAGACAGAGCAAGCCCCGTCCGTCTGTCACCGCGAGCATTGGCAGCACGTTTCCAAGTACCAACTTAGACCTAAAGAAAACTTCAAACGTATGTTGAGGACTAGCAAGGCTGCGTGATTAACCAGTCCCGGATCGGCACTCAACAGCTTTGGGCGCAACTCTCAGCCCCGCCACAAACTTCTTCGCTGAACTTGGCCAAATCCCGGCTCTGCTCTGGATGCGTTTGCTCTCCGCACACAGAACAGCGGTAATATCCCAGCTCTGTCTCTAATGCGCATGGTGGGATGCTGAAATACAAAGTCACTGATGGAGCGTAAACTGTCTCTATCCTTTTAAGTAAAAACATTAAAACTTAAATAAAGCTTTAAGAGCTGCAGCTAGAGAGGAGGCTGAGGGACTTGGGTCTTCTTAGTCTGGAGAAGAGAAGACTGAGGGGGGATCTTATCAATACTTACAAAAACTTCAGGGAGGGTGCCAGGGGGATGGGAACAGTCTTTTTTCAGTGATGCGCAGTGATAGGACAAGAGGGAACGGGCACAAACTTGAGCGTAGGGAGTTCCATCTAAACCTGAGGAGGGACTTCTTTGCTGTGAGGGTGGCAGAGCACTCTGTCTCCCCCTCTGGAGCCATTCCAAACCCGCCTGGATGCTGTCCTGTGCAACTGCTGGAGGTGCCCCTGCTCTGGCAGGGGGGGGACTGGGTGAGCTCCCGAGGGCCCTTCCAGCCCCGACCATTCTGGGATGCCGTGAGGCTGCAGGAGCCGCAGCTGGCCAGGCAGCGCAGGGAGAGCCGGGGCCGTCGCAGACATCCGGGGCTCGCTGGGCTCCTCCTGCTCCACGCTGCAGTGTCGCAGCTCTTCAGCTCTGCTCTTTGCATTTATTCCTGGAACACTTATCTAAAAGCAGCACATTCTCTTTGATTGACTTTACCTTATGGAAAAACATCTTCTAAGAGTAGCAGCTGTTTTTACAGAATACTTGTATTTATTTAGTAAAATAATTGGAAAACGGCTCATAGGTTAGGTACAAAGTCATTTCCTAAGGCAGATGTTTATAAAGTCGGATGAGAACAGCCCGAGAACCTGTCACTCTCCCACAGCTTCTACTGAATGTCAGGAACAGCAGAAAAATGAACCATTGTTTTAAATTGTTGTGGCTGAAAGAACCCGTATTTTTGTTGCCGAAATCTTAAATTGACGCTGCCCTGATGCTCCAGATGTTGTCTTGCCCTAGATTAAAAGATTGCATATATTCCAATTTATCCATTTGGGGTTACGTCCCTACAGACGGCGTTTTGGAAGAGCCGTGCTCCAGCCTGTGAGCTGCACTGGCAAAGCTGCCCCGAAAACCACAGGGCGTTTTAACAGGGTGAGAAAGGAAGAAGGAGGTTCAGAAGGCTTTGTTCCTCCGCGGTTAATAACAGGGGGAAGAGTGTCGTGCATGCAGTACTTAGCTACGCTTTGCAGCCCTGAACTGCGTAAATAAATAGCGACAACGGTGTTTTGCGAAAGAGGAGTGGTGGGGAGCCGGAGGGCCGGGTGGCCGCGGGAGGGAGGATGGACCGGGGGGATGCTGAGGGCACAGGGGCCGGCTGCCCCGCTGCACATGGAACGGCCCCCCCGGGCACCAAGTCGAGCAACAGGCCTCCACGTACTCGTACTGAGTAGACAATAAAACTCCTGATTCCAACAGGCACTGAATTACACTCAGCGTGTTGCAAAAGCTCATTGCTTCAATTTCATAGAATCATAGAATGGTTTAGGTTGGAAGGGACCTGGAAGATCATCAAGTTCCGCACTCCTGCCCTGGGCAGGGACCCCTCCCCCCAGCCCAGGTTGCTCCCAGCCCCGTCCAACCTGGCCTTGAACACCTCCAGGGATGGGGCAGCCACAGCTTCTCGGGGCACCCTGCCCCAGGGGCTCACCGCCCGCACAGGAGAGAATTTCTTCCTCAGATCTCATCTAAATCTCCCCTCTTCCAGTTTGAAGCCATTCCCCCTCGTCCTATCACTCCATGCCCTTGTAAAAAGTCCCTCCCCAGCTCTCCTGGAGCCCCTTTAGGGACTGGAAGGCCACAATAAGGTCTCCCCGGAGCCTTCTCTTCTCCAGGCTGACCCCCCCCAACTCTCCCAGCCTGTCCTCCCAGCAGAGGGGCTCCAGCCCTCCCAGCATCTCCGGGGCCTCCTCTGGCCCCGCTCCAACAGGTCCGTGTCTTTCCCACATTGGGAGCTCCAGAGCTGGACACAGTACTCCAGGTGAGGTCTTCCCAGAGTGGAGCAGAGGGGAAGAGAGGAATCTCCTCCCTTTTGAGAGAGCAGGAGAGAAACACACGATTTCTGATCTTCATAATTCAATTATTTTTTCATTCAAAGGATTGGGGTTGCCTGGACTTCCATCCTACAGCAATGAAAAGGCGGCTGGGTGTTTCGCGGAGGTTCTGTCCTTGCTCGCTGTCAGCCAGGCGGGATGAAATGAGTAGGATTTACTTTGGGATAAAGCTGTTGCTGTTACTGCTCCCGCCAATCTCTCACAGACAGCACCGCACCTACTGCCAAGTTCACCTTTCAGTGTTCCCTTTCAAAACACACACGTAAGATATGTATAAGAAATTCTTATACAGTATTCCCCTTCCCCACCCACGAGGCACACTGCAATGTCTCGCATTCACTACAGCTGCTGTAAGCCCTTCTCGTGCACTTTAACTAACTCCTTTCTCACCCCCGTAGTACAAATAGGCTCAAACACTGGAAGGATCATCCAACTTCCACAGCTCCCGGACCTTTCCGCGTAAGAGGATGTAGCTCAGCTGATTAAATTTGTACTGCAGACAGGAGGATGCTTTAATATGAAGATCAAGGAAGCAATCAGGCACCTGGAAATTTCTAGATGCCCTCTGGACATTCGAGCTCAATTCTACTGTCTAAGCATGTTTTCAGTGCTTATGCGGGGAAAAAATAATGAATAAAATAAATAAAAAGGCTTGAGATCAGGTGCTATATAACACACAGTACACAACTCATGTCCATACCCAGGTACCCACGTGGGCGGTACCTGCTTTTCATAAACTAGTCCAGTTCAACTTTCTTGGCTAACTCTAATTAGAAGATTAGCCACTGATACCAACACAGCACGTACAACGCTGTTAGCCCGAAGATGTATAATACTCAGTTGAGTATTATAAGTATTGATAAGTTATTTTTATTTATGTAGGACATATAGCACTAACATTGACATTTATAATGTGTCTGGAGTATTACACAAACAGAAGGATTTCTGCCTGCTTAGCATTACACATTATGCATCTGTCCTACACTGTGCCAGCTTTCCCTGCCACTGGATTTTCACAGTGGTAGGAAATAACGGGGATAAAGGGATTAAAAAGCAATGATTTTCTGTAAAGCCTTATAGGACATGTCTGCTATGATCTCAGCTTACTTGCCTCATCTACACCAGTAAAACACTATCGTAGTAGACAGATTTATGGATTAAATGCAGACAAGTGTGTAAAATAAATATTTTGCTTATAGCTTCTACACACTTCAAAATATTCTCTGTGATTATAATAGCTTCTGAAGTCTCTTTCCAACGGGGTGATTTGCAGTTCAGAAGTTAAAATCAGGGACCTCCTCTGGCTTCGGTGCAATCTGAAGGTCATGATTGAAGTATGGTGTTTAGCAATTCCGAATAATTGTATCCAGACCTCAAACATGCCATGCTTTGTCACAGCTGCCACTTAAGGTCAAATTGAATTTAAATTATATTTATCTTAGTATTAATAGAGCTACAGTTCAGGCTAAGCCACGTGAAACACAGTTCTCAGACTGCTCTCTGTGTCTCCTCCCAGTCTGCGGGGACTACAACCACAGCGGACGAGAGAGGGAAATTTGAAGTTTGCGAATCCTCATTTCACAGAAGAGGAACAGTTTAACAGCTCGGCTGAGGCCATGCAGGTGTCTGTAACACACCCAGCAATTGAACCGACGCCTTCTGAACCGTAACTCTAGAGGCAGACTGCAAGGTCACTCCTCTGTCACCACCCTCTGCCTCCACGGTGGCCCAGTTACCAAAGCCAGGAGCCTGAGACACCAGGCACCGCTTTGCCCGAGCACCAGGCGGCCACGCGGCACCCTTGGTGCAGCACCCATCCAGCTCTCCCAGGAGCACCAGAAACCCTCACCTAGTTGTAGCCACAAGGGAGAAACTCTCCGCCGCAGAGACAGAAACAGCACAGCAGTGGCAATGTCAATCTACCACCTACACCGGGACAGCACATTTGCTATGGAATGCTGTTACTGCCCTTTTTCATACCTTATATGCTTTGTACTTCATACCTGTATACGTCTTTCCTGTGCATCTTTTCCAGAGTAGCGATGCAACCACAGCACCTTTGCCAGCATCATCTCAGGAGCACTCTGTTCATGTTGTTCATGGTGACACGCAAGGGTGAAACGTGAGTGATCCCCGCTGCGGGCACCTCAGAATCCCAGTCTGCCTTTGGGGGAAGCTGAATCTCCAGGATGTAGTCAGTTTGGTCAACGTATGCTTAACCAAAATCAATGCAGCATCTTTATTTCTACTTACCTTTCTCCTCTCCTTTAATCATAAAAAACGGATAGTCTTACACCATACTTGTAATCAGGTCTTTTAACATTAAGACCAGATGGCATTTGAATTTTAAATTAAGATTATTTCTATTAAAAGTAGAAATATCACTGTACCTGCTATAAAGGAATGCTGCCCAGCTCCCCAACACACACAGAAAAGAGCATAATTCATTAATACAGTGTATAGATCCCCAAATTCCCCTTGTATCCGTTGACTGTGAGTACAAGATCTTTGTTGTGGATCACTGATTCACTGAGTAAAATGCGGCCTGGCATCCACAGCAGCTTCAGATCCTTCCCCACACATGGGAAGGATAAAGCGACCTGTTTTACCTTCACGCTTTCCAAGCAGACCGAGGGCTCGGTCTTAACTAAAAAGTGCCAGACAGACCCGTGCAGCTCCTCCCGGTAGGATGTGAAGGCGGCACCGGGCTCAGTCTTCCCCACACGACCCGCACAGCCCCAGCTCCTCCGCGGCTCCATCCCGCGGGCACCGGCCAACCGCCCACCACGCCAGCGCAGCCCTCTGCCCAGGGCACCAGCCTGGGCACCAACCACCTGCTACTGCCTTTTGCTGACCACAAACCTTTGTCTCAGAGCTAATCAGAGACTCATAGAATCACAGAATCGTCTAGGTTGGAAGGGACCTTTCAGATCAAGTCCAACCATCACCCTCACACTGCCCAAACCACCCCTAAACCACGTCCCTCAGCACCACGTGCGCCCGGCTTTTAACTCTCTCCAGGGATGGTGACTCCACCACTGCCCTGGGCAGCCTGTTCCAATGCTTGACAACGCTTTGGGTGAAGAAATATTTCCTAATATCCATCCTAAACCTCCCCTGGTGCAACCTGAGGCCGTTTCCCCTTGTCCCGTTGCCTGTTCCTTGGGAGAAGAGACCACCTCCCCCTCGCTACCCCCTCCTTTCAGGCAGCTGTAGAGAGCCAGAAGGTCTCCCCTCAGCCTCCTCTTCTCCGGGCTGAACACCCCCAGTGCCCTCAGCCGCTCCTCATGAGATGGAGAGTAATAAAGGGTGTTGTTGGTTTTTTTTCTAAATACGCCACTCTACAGTATACCTACAGTTGTGGTTTTATATCACTACCCGCTTGAAAGCTTGTTCCCCTACAGTTTACACACTGCGCAGTATTTTCATTTATTTCACGCAGAATGGGAACGCACTCTCCCCCCCCCAATCATCGAGACGCTATACTCAGATGTTAATACACAGAAATATTGAGCAAAAATGATCTTAGTTTTGGAGAAGTAACATCGCATTGTGGATTCCTCTCTAATAGAGCGGGTCTTTAGATCTACAGATGTCTGTTTGATTCCTCAGCAGGTTCATGAGTTTCAAAGTTACTTTCACACTAAGAAGGTTTTCGACAAAGCCACAGGAAGAAATACACTTAAAAAGAGATACTGAATTCTTTGACGTGGCCAAAAATTCTCAGTAGAGAACTAGGGGGTAGAAAAAGGGGGGAGAAGATGCTTTTCAGCTGGGCGTACCGAAAGCAACAGCTGAACAAGGTGGAAAGGAATACTTAATTATGTCATTTGGTATTGTGAGCAGCTCTGAAATCAACCCAGAAGTTACTTCTGCTATGGTGGTGCTGCAGACAGACCTGGCAAACCCAAGACGGCGGCATTACCGCAGCCGCAACGAGCGCGGGGGTTGTATGTCTTCTCACGCACGTAAACCAGAAGCAACTCAGACTCGGCTGCAGTAACTGGAGTCAAAGAGTAACACCAGCCCTGCGTGTATTTACAGCACGGGTTGTGTCACTAGTCCTTTACTGCCTCAGCTGCTAGTCCGGGATTCAAACACAGTCCCCTGAGCTCGGGCACTGCCCCTCACCCCTTCGAAAAGACGGTCACCTGCCCTGGCAGCAGCGGGGCTCTGCACGGAGCACCGTCGGGGCGCTCCTCTTCCACAGCCGCCCTCTGCTGCGGAGAAAACCTAAGGCAGCTCTTCATTTCGGTACCACTGCAGAGTGACACAATAGGTTTTTCTATGCGAGTCCTTTTGTAATCATTTTATTATGCTGGTGAAGGAGGACTCATCTCAAACACGCTTGAGACTGCATGAAATGAAATGTCGACCTGTGGAGGTCCTTGAGGTGGACGATGAGACTCCAACCTTTCTCCCAGAGATGGAAACAAGTACTTCACATCCTGTTCATGAGGAATTGCAAACTCTTCAGAGCCGAGTTAAGCCTACCTCTCCGAGACCTGCCCGCTCAGCCCTGTCTATGCACGGCCCTACACCAGCACAGGGGAGAACAGCGGGGTTTTCACCGGCTGAACACAGTGCATCACTTCTCGTATCAGAAGATGCAAAGAAATGTTTTCATGGACGTTCATCCATTAGCACATGACGGGAATCCAGTGGACAGGGGGTTCGTGCTCTGCATGTTATCACTTTTACTCCTGGAGTAAAGACAAAGTATATGCTGCCAATGAAACTCTTCAATTGTCTTTAAGGTGCTCCGGCTTTCTAAGAAGCTTCGGGGGGCTCCTAGCAAAACGCTGAAATGAGATGAGAGTCCCTCCTCATGCAACATTCACGCGACGGATCATTTGGGAAAAGATACATCAACCAAAAGGAAAAGCTTCACAATTAATAATACATAGGAGAAGTGAGATGGAATAGTGTGTGAAATGACTGCCCTGCTTTAAAAACACTGCCTGGTGTCATTTTAGCTCCTTATTATAGAATTCCCTACATAAAGACATCCAGATGTTCTCATCTGCCTACATACAGACAACTGTCGGTAAAAGGAAGGGTGAACCACACTAATCCTTCCTACTGAAGAGCTGGTTTATTTATGCATATTATTTTTATGAAAAAAAAAAAGAANAAAAAAAAAAAAAGCAATTCCGACCAGCAGGTAAAAGGATCCTTCTCGGGCAAAACAAAGACTGTCATTCTCGGGTTTTGTAGAGCAGCACCCTGGTGACTGGTGCAATTGCTGTTCACACCGCGCTGGGTTTTGTAGTCCCTGTGCACATGATCGCATCCACACTTTTGCACCTGCAATCACTTACACCATTTGTGCGTGCAATTATTATATCCGCATGCATAATTGGGAATGCATTATGCAAATAAGCAGTTATTGATGTAATTGGTCATTGGCTTGCACAGTTACTCACTGGTAATTTGCATGTGCACTGCTGGTACCTTTCTGAATAAATCCAGCACACTCATGCAGTTTTGAAAATAAATGCTCAGCAGCTGAAACCCGGGGTGAAGAGAGACCCCAGCAGCGCTCCATCTCGCCAACAAAGAGTGCCACCTAAGCTAAGAAACCTGTTGGCACAAAATGCAAACCGTAACACCTCTTTCTCTACCTAACTCACGAGGAAGTCTTCAGCAACAATCATATTTCTTTCCCCAAAATTCCAAGTAACTGCTGCCTATTTGGATGGACTTATTTCAGTCCCCTGTGGGTCAGGAGCTACGACTGCTGGGACACAGGGCAACAGATTTTCACCTGCCCGGCAGCAGGACTCTTCTCTTTTAGGCGGTGCCCCTTCTACCAGACGTTCCCACTTGATATGGCTTCCCAGTTTATTCTTCTTTACAGAAAGGCGCACTGGAGTCCTGCAGCACAGTTCAGGGCAATGGATCGTGCATACGCGCAGGGCGTTAAGCAGCTTAATGGTAGGATGTCTGCTTCAGAGAAAAAAGGCAGTGACACGCGTAACAGGTCACCAAAGCTGTATTGTTTTATTATTATCTAACGTAAGTTATTCAGACCCTTTCAAAGGTTTAAAGGGCTGGTCCCCAAAATGCCAGGCGCTGCACACATAGACACCGGCAGACAGGTCCCTGTCCCAGAGCTGCTGGTGCAAACAGGTACGGGGCAGTAAATTGAGGGAGTGAACACGGTGATGGCAGCAAACGTCATACTCCTTTCACAGCACTTTTGGAGATGAACCAGGAAAGCAGCTGAAGGCAAAGAGAACGGAGGAATAAGGGGACGAAGCCAGAGGGCACGGAAGGAGAGAAGACGAGAACAAAGAGGCAATCAAAAAGGACCAAATGGTGGGAAAACTCGTGTTTTCCTGGGAGCTTCTTTTTTAAGGCCACTTGAGCAGGAGTGTTTGGGAGGGTACTCAGTTCTGCCTGAGTACTGCTGATGGGAAAGTACTTGCAGAGACTGTACCTCGAGCAGTTCATGGGAGATGACACAGAGAGGAAAATCTGCTCCCCTCCTTCAGGGCAAACCTTCCCCTTAGTGCACGAGGTCCGGCAGCAGCTACTCCTGGAGCTGTTGGTACCTTACAGACACCAGGCTGGGGAGAAAAGCACTTCTAGTCCTCTTTACTCCACAAAAATATTCATTTGTAGTCTGTAGAAATGAAAGATTCTTTTATTTCCATCTCGACATTATTCTCAATCCCAATGTTTTAATATTGTGAAAACTGCCTAGAAACGAAGACACCAGCTTAAGATTGTAAATTTTTAATGCTTACTATATTTTGCCTCCTTTTTGTTTGCATGTAGGCTGTAGGTCCATCAGGTTTATGCCTTTCAAGCTTTTCTATGCAAACAGAAGGAATGAAACCTTTTTTTTTTTTTAAATGAAGCTGGCATTTTCTTAGGAAATACCATTCTAGAAGCTTGAATTTTAAGAAAGACACAAACTACCAGTCAGCATCCCTACAAAACTATGAAGTTTTGCAGCACTCCCAGAATGCTGACCCCATCAGGCGGTCTGACGAGGTGGTCAGTGCAGCCGGAGTTAATTACACGGCTGTACGGAGCCTCCTGTACCTCACCATCCCAACCAGCCACACGGCCGGGCAGGCGCGCGCTGCGGGAGAGGAACTGTGCACTCTCCGGGACCACACAGTCCCATGCGGCCTCTGCAAATCCTGCCTCGCTTCCCTACGCGAGACCAGTGTCCCAGCCGCGCTGCAAGAAAAGCTGTGGAGGTCAAAGATGGGGAATGGGATTTATCATAGAATCACAGAATGGTTTAGGTTGGAAGGGACCTGGAAGATCATCAAGTTCCGCCCCCCTGCCCTGGGCATGGACCCCTCTCCCCAGCCCAGGTTGCTCCCAGCCCCGTCCAACCTGGCCTTGAACACCTCCAGGGATGGGGCAGCCACAGCTTCTCGGGGCAACCTGTGCCAGGGGCTCACCACCCTCAGGAGAAAGAATTTCCTCATGATATCTAATCTAAATCTCCCCTCTTTCAGTGTAAAAACATTCCCCCTCGTCCCATGGCTCCCTTCCCTGATCCAGAGTCCCTCCCCACCTCTCCTGGAGCCCCTTTAGGCACTGGAAGGCCACAATAAGGTCTCCCCGGAGCCTTCTCCTCTCCAGGCTAAACCCCCCCAACTCTCCCAGCCTGTCCTCCCAGCAGAGGGGCTCCAGCCCTCGCAGCATCTCCGGGGC
>VZSZ01009377.1:952849-972082 GCA_013398815.1 Ibidorhyncha struthersii | reverse complement strand
GGTCGGTGTTACCCGGGGGGAGGCAGCAGATGTCGGGCGGCTGTTTCACATCGCTCCCGAAGTTATTTAGTGCCGCTTCGGTGCGTTTTTCCCACCAGGCGATGGAAGGAAAAGTAACAGAATCAAACTCAAAAGTAGACAATACCGGTGTCCGAAGGCGGGAGATCACGCGCAGGATGCTCGTGGTTTTGTCCCGGAGCTGCGCGATAGTTCCCAAGTAATGAATCTCTCCGATAAAAACAGTTTGTGAACCTTTAAGTCCTTCCCTCACACACTTTAAGGGTCCCTATAAAACAAACTTGGTATTTCCGAACAAGACTATAAACCTTTTATGGAGAGTAATTTAGAGGTGATCTGGCAGATGCTTCAAATGACCAAAGTCGCGTACGGCATCACTCCCGACTGCTGCCCGAAGGGTCCTGCCAAAGTGCACCCGAGAGTCTTGCGAGTTGGAATTTAAATTAATTTAAAAGACAGACACACTGAGAGAGAGAGAAAAACCAATGCACAAAGCTTCCCAGGCGACACAGTAGTAAGAGTACCGGATTTGTGATGTCCGATCAGACCGCGGGCTCCTCCGCCCCGCGTACCCCCTCAGCCATGCCTGGCCACCCTCCCTGTCCCCGCGGCCACCCTCCCAGTCCCCCCGTGCTGCGGCAGCGTGTCAGACCACAAAACCTGAGCTCTGCAAGAGCTGAAGTTCAACTTTTGCCTTGACAGTTAAAAAGTTATCTGAATAAAATTTTATGTAGTCCCTATAAAATTATATATCCTAGTAGGCATTTTAGACTTTAATAGACCGGTTACTGTGGTGGCTATGAAGTATTTTCCATTCACCTAGAACAGACATGAATAATACCACTGATTATTAGAGGAAATAGGTTGTTGTATCAAGTTGTATAATTATAAAGGGATAAAAACTTTTCAGTGTTAACTGTGAAAGACCTTTTTTTTTTATTAACTTGAATAAATTCATGCTGAGCGCATCCAAACTTATGCTGCAAAAAGAAACTTCTGTTCAGTCTGATTTACCAAGGCTCGGAGAACTGTGTAGGCACGGATCCAGCTTGGAGGCTGGGAAGCCCTGGTTTAAAACCAGTCATATGTGTGTTCGATTGCAACTCGCCGAGTAAATGCGATCATTTAAATAAGCATTAGTTAAAGCTTTCGTCATCGTATCATAAATAAACACTAAGTACCCCTCGGTATTTGAAGAAATACTAATTGCCGCTGGGATGCGGAGCGTGGCGGCGGAGGAGGCGCCAGCCCACGCGGAGGGGATGCTGCAGCCTTTTGTTTTCCTTCGATACAGTATCGTGGCACTGCAGAAGCCAGGGAAAACTTTTGCTAATCAGCGTGCGGTATTCCTGCTGCATCCGTCTGTCGGCAGGCGGCCGCCGCCAAGGCAGGCGGCAGCTACCAGCTCTCGGTTATTTTATTTGTAGGGACACTTCAAGCACCTTGGATGAACCATAACCCCAGTCGAGTATTACCGGCACTGCAGCTCGCACAGTTTAATATTTACTGAAAAGGTAATTTATTTGCATTATTGAGTCAATGGATACTTGTTGTTAGGGATGATATAAACTCCGAGTTCATTTAAACAATAATTTTGGGGTTGTTTTTTAATGTCTTGTATGAATTGTTTTGAAGTTTTTATTTCTGTTAGTGATATCAATGAGTAAAAAAAAAAAAAGCTTTTTTCACTTTGGTAGATGGATTAGAGCGCCGTGCCACACTGTCTCTGCCTCTTTTGGAACTGCTGCTTCCCCAAGCGAACGCCTTGAAGCGCGCCTGGTCCCAGGTCGGGCTTCGTGTCAGGCTCAGAGTAGGATCAGGCATCAGAAAAAGACAAAACCAAAGAAAAAAAGTTAAGTGACGTTTATAGAAGAGCAGGTTGTTAAGAGCCTATTTTTTTTTCAAGCAGCAAAGTAGCAAGATGATGAAAATGTTTACTGTAGGGCCAAACATTTTCAGAAATAAAAATCACTTTCTTTTACTGCGCACTTTGTAACTACGGAGGTGACTGTTCTTTGAAGCCCTGATTAATATAAATGAGTTGTAATTTTCTGACCGAGCCATCCTAGTTCACATATATTATTCCATTGGCAGACATGTGGTCTCCACAGCTGTCCCCTCATTTGTGTATGAAATGGAAACACTGGTGGCATTTGTAGGTTACCATAGTTACACGAACAATACACGTGTGAGGCTTCATCCTGCCAAGCTCCAGATTTTTTCCTGGCAGACATTTTGTAGACACAGAACTGAAGAAAATCTATGTAAAGTTTTTGGAAGCACATAAATCCTTTTCTCCTCCTATCTGTTTATATAAAGCTAATTGACAGGGAACCTGCGCTTCAGCCTCACAACAGCTGACTCCTGTGTCTTCTCCCAGTTGGAAATGCCATCCTGGGAACTGGGAGATGCATGATGCTCCTGGGAATCGTAAATTCTGGGCTCCAGTCAAGAGCAGTGAAGTAATTAGCAGGATCAGGCCTTAAATACAAAACAGGTCTTTCTTAAAAATAACCTCCAGCCCAGCGAGGTCTATCCCAAACAGAACTTTTGAGCCGCAGTGGTTTTCTCCCGGCTGTGTTACGCGGGTTGGCCATGCCCGGGGGGCTCCCGGGGGGGCAGAGAGGCAGGAGGAGCCGGCCCCCACCTGCCTGCTCCCTCAGGAGCATCCGCAGAAATCCCGAAAGCACACTGAAAAATATTCCCATACTCAGTTTGGCCTCTACAATTAACATGTGCCCACTACAGGAAGGACTGACAACAGTAAAGAAATGACGGAGTCGGCTCAGAAACTGATCTTGTTGGCATGTTATAAAACCAGTAAATAACGGTGTTTCGCCAAGACTCGGAGTGCTTAAGTTCTGCAAAGAGATATCAAAGGACTCCTTTGATAAGAAACAGTCTACCGAGGATGCACTTGAGTTAGTCAGTGACTTTTCCAGTCTCATTCTTTTCCCGTAGCTCAGTAATTAAAGTCCTCCACTAATGGACTTCGTAAGGTCAAAACCAGAACATGCCCCCGTACAGGTTTAAGAGGTACCCAGATTAAAGTTCTTCCAAACCACATTCTCTTATTCATTGCTGCTTAAAAACCCGCAACTTTATTCAAATTTTGTTTTGCTATTTAGACGTCGTCTTTCCTTTTTCTACATACGGCACTGAAGGAAAATACTGGATTGGCCTATTTTGTATTGGCCTAATTCTCCTCCTGTTGAAGATGGCAGAAGTCTTTGGCATCAGTGGGAAGAGAATCAGTCTCTGCTCTTAAGTTATAGTGCAAAATGTTTTTATAACTTCACCTTCTAATTCATAAGACCTTAATCTAGAGATACAAGCCAGCATTTTCTGGACTTTCCAGCTGGCTGAACTATCAAAAGAACGGGACCTGGTTTTTACCTGGAGTACAGTTTCTAAAGACCAAGTATTTGAGGTGGAGTAGATACCTATTGCTTTTTTCTTTTTAACTTAAAGAACGGCAGGGCAAAGCAATTGTAAGTAATGGGCATGAAATATTTAACAGGATGCCGTATTGAGAATGCACAGGAGTTATAAAAGTGCCGTAGAGAAACAGCTCTTTCCCTTATTTTATTGGGTACGTGGTCTTGCCGCATAATTCTCTCTCCAAAGGTGCCGCCCTTTAACCCTCCGCGGTAACACAGGACAGTATTTTCCCCGGCCACTTCACAAACCGAAGCGGTCCGTCTAACACTGGAGGCAAAGATTACTTACGGGGTTTATTTAGAAACTTCAGAGACTGTCAGCATCTCATTTCCAGGTATTTAATATAACAAACTCCGGTGAATCCAGCAATTTATGCATCTGTCAGCTTTGATTAGAGCAGGAGTCCCAGCCGCTTCTCGAAGCCAAGCCCCCCTCCGGGTATCTGGCAGGGTTTGCCTCTCGCTGGGTCCTGCAGCAGCGCTCGCCTCCGCGGGGCCCTTGCGGCTGCTCCCACCGTCGGCTCGGGGAGGTGCAGCCCCTCGCCTGCACCCGGCGATGTCCCGCGAGGCCGGGGGGAGGAGGTGGGTGGGTAATGCACGGGCGGCTCGTGCGGAGAGGGCTCTTCTGGCCTCGGAAGGGAGCAAAGCCCCAGGCAGGTGGCAGGGTGGGTGATGCTCTTCATGCCGTGCTGCTCCAGGAGCAGGACTAGAGCAGGGTCTGCTTGTTTTCGCCACCGCAGTGGGTGGGAGCCATCGCCGTCCTGTCCCAGCTGGACAATGCAGCCGCACTGCCCCGGGGAGCACCAGCGGGGAGGTCCCAACGGGCCCCCAGGCCTGGCTGGGCACCCTCCTGCTTCTGAGACCAGCATCGTCAGCTGGCAGTCACTTGCTTCATCTCAAAAGGGCTGCTTTTGTGGACAAGCAGGAGGTCTGAAAGTCAAGCGCAGGACTGAAAAATGGCATAGCTGACACTGGGACACAGGAGGCGTTTGTAAGGATGTGTCCGGTATGTCCACGTCACACTCCTTGTGCACGTATCGAATATTATCTTCCAGAAATACCAAGTTCTGGTTCCATATACACATATTCAATCCCAAAGACGTTATAAGGTTAGGGCTGAGACCAAAACCAAATTCCCCTGTGCTCAAGAAATACCTTTCAAAACTGGAGAAACTCCACCACTGACAATGCAGTCAACTCAGATCTCCATCTCTGTAGCTGTCGTCTTTGTCCCGTTCACTGGAGTGTTTCTCCAGAGGTCAATAGTCCTTATTTTATCACGGTCAGGTTTTAAAGATAACATTAATAGTTTGGAGAAGACTAGAGGCTGTCTCGGTTCATGGGAAACATTCCCTGGGTTTCTCCTCTGTACTGGAGTCTGGGCTTGTTCAGCCTGGAGAGGAGAAGGCTCCGGGGAGACCTTGTTGTGGCCTTTCAGTAGCTAAAGGGGGCCTACAGGAAAGATGGGGACAAACTTTCTAGCAGGGCCTGTTGCGATAGGACAAGGGGTAACGGCTTTAAACTAAAAGGCGGAAGATTTAGACTAGGTATAAGGAAAAAGTGTTTTACGTTGAGGGTGGTGAGCCCCTGGCGCAGGTTGCCCAGAGAGGTGGCAGATGCCCCATCCCTGGAGGTGTTCAAGGCCAGGTTGGACGGGGCTCTGAGCAACCTGGTCTAGTTGAAGGTGTCCCTGGTCATGGCAAGGGGTTGCCCTAGATGGCCTTCCAACCCAAACCATTCTATGATTCCATATATCGTATACTCCTCAATGCCTAATGTTATCTGATTTATAACTACTCTTGTACAGTCAGTGTAACTTGAGTCATCAAGCAAAATGCAATCTTTAGAGTGTGTCTTTAGGTAAAAATTGGATTCACACGAAACTCCTCACTAACCCCCAACTACAGCAGCAGCACGACAAGCACTGCACAGGGTACCTCCGCTTCCCGGACATGCCGCGACGCCAGCTCAGCTCCCCGGGCAGTCAAAGCTCCCCTGCTTGCGTAGGGTCCGAAAGACTTGGGCCACCTGGACCAAGCCCAGGTTTTCTGTAATTTTCAGGGGCTGGTCAGCAACATGGTGAAGAATTAGACTAAGGAACTCATAAGAAACACGTAGAAGTTATTCGGAGAGGATTATCGAGCTTGTCCAAATTTTGGTAGAATAGCATTTTATTTTTTTGTAAAATATCAATCAAAGCTGGGGTTGTATTTTGTAATTTGAAAGTGTTTATCATTGATATAATGAATCCTACAGTTTCTGTTATTTCATGCATCATTTGATTTATTTGATTAATCAAGTCCAAAAATACCTAGTAAATGCATACCTTGCTAATGTATTGCATATAATCACTAAGATGCAGATGAGCTACTGATTGGCCTTGCTAAATTTTTAAATTACAAATGATCTATCACTCTAACAGAAAGAGAGTAAATATTGATAGTTACGGAGATCCACCACTCAAAAGGCATTGCAGTGACTTGTAAATGCACTGCAAAAATAACTTATTTTACCCATAGATAAACAAGCAGTTAAGAGAACCAACTGCAAAAAGAAAATTTTTTTAATAGCTGCTGGAAAACAGGTCTTTAAAATGGTTTCATCACAGTATAAGGCACCAAGTTAAACCAGACAAGCGTTCTTTATAAATTCATTGGCAAATATGTTTTCCTTTATCTTTCTGCCCCCTTTAAGTGAAACAAGTCTTGTATATACAGATTAAGCATTACTGAATGAATTGCCTTAATTAGGTAAAGACTTTATCTATAAAGCAGCAATAACTTAAAATTTTGAGGGAAACAACTTCTCCTATCTTTTCTGCAATAGGCAACAATTTTAGTACCTCTGTATTTTGCAAGCACTTATGAAATAAACCCATCTGTGGAAAAACTGCTGACTTTGCCATGACAAGCCTGAGAACTAAGGCTTAAAGGAACACTTTATGGGTCTATTCTTAAACATACAAATACATTAAATATGACTTCTCTCTCTCTCTCCATCTCCATCTCATTAACTTCTCAAAGCAAGACTGGGATCCGTTTTCTGTATAAAACAAAGTTAGTCTCAAAATTTAGGTGATACTTGAGATAAAGAGGAATAGCTAAATATAGGCTATTAACATTTTCACCATTTGCAGTTGAATGAGCCTTCCTTTCCTGATGACATAGTAGATGACCTGCTCTACGCTCCAAGCAATACTACTCAAACAATTTTGGAATGGAATAATGACGGAAAACATATAATCCATAAAACATGTATTTTCGCAGTACAGTGTAATGGTACATTGGGATATCAGCTGTGAACGGAAGAAGGTCGTCTTCAGAAAAATGCAAAAAACTTCACCTAGAAGTCCATTCAAAAGTGCAGAAAGATTTGTGAAAAGGGGTAGGGAAGGGCGATGTAATACAGCTGTCTAACCGGAGAGAAAATAACTTTTTTCTTAGATCAGAGTAAAGCCTTAGTTCAGAGTAGTACCAAAACCAAATCTCTGGCCACTTAATGGAATTACTTCTAACCCATCGCAACTTGGTTGACTTCCAAATCTTTGTCTTGGTGCGAACAGCCTTTATAGTAGATCTCAGCACCTCCCATGATACATCCATTTATTTTGTTATTGGTATGTTCACAGTCTTGAGTGAACACTAAGGTGTCTCCATATTGCTCAATTAATATATGGTTTTATTAACATTTATTGGTAAATATAGCTCAGAAATGGAGAATTTGATCTTGCAAGCATAAAACTCCTTGAAAAAAAATCAATAAAAGTCTGTTTTATTCTAAGGGCTGAAGTCTGTGTACGCACACTACATGTATAAACTGCGTAGATATAGATGTAGGCTGACAGTAAAATACAGTTCAGTACTTAATCACTAATAATTTAAAAACTAAACACAAAGTACAGCCACAGGAAATGGAATTATCAAAGTAGAGTGTAACAAGGATGAGAAAAAGAAGTCTCTTTTTTCTTGCTTGAAGCTAAACAACTGAAGCTGTGGATGGCGGGCTTATTACCTATACATATGCACACATGCATACATATACTTTTTTAATAACAAGCGTTATGCATTTCCTACAGCCAGCGCTATTACGTTGATTTTATAAACACATACTGAGATACTGACTCATTGCAGTTTATTTATTGGCTACCATTTCTAGCATAGGATTTTTTGGCATCCTTTAGGGTAGTAACAACTACTGACATGCCGGGGTCTTTCCCAACTGTGGGGGATCCTGAATGACTCACAGAACTGGAGTTTGGTCTAGAACTGTGTAGGAAGCAAAATAATCACACTGCCAGAAAGCCAGTCAGCAAAAAGAGAGGAAGAGGATTTTCTGTTGCTTCGTGGAAATCCTGTGGAATTCTGGCATCCATATTTCTTGTGGGTAAAAATATTTCTCGTGTGCTCCTTGCTTCATCATTGTTAACACTTCACTTCCACTAGCCAAGCTGCCTTGGCTCTCAAAGCAGTCAAAAACCAAAAAGGAAATTCTACTCCAA
The DNA here is from genome assembly GCA_013398815.1 of Ibidorhyncha struthersii. Taxonomy (NCBI): domain Eukaryota; kingdom Metazoa; phylum Chordata; class Aves; order Charadriiformes; family Charadriidae; genus Ibidorhyncha; species Ibidorhyncha struthersii. The sequence goes on along the minus strand of VZSZ01009377.1, from coordinate 964,126 downwards.
AATCCAGCCCAGTCTCTTAATGCCTTGTTCCTCTTTTAGAGCTTTTTTTTTAAGTTTTATTTGAAGTGTACTGATTTTGATAGGTAGTAAGAAGTGGAGATTATCTGAGTTGTTCTAGTATGAAATCCTCATGAGATAGGTGCCCCCACGCATAAGAAGATGTTCAGATCCTTCCATGTGGTCCTGAGATCCCAAGTATGCCAAGACTGAATTTCATTTCTATTCCTTAAATCTGATTAGAAGACGAAGCAGTATTTCTCCCATCTTGGTCCTCTTTCATTCTTCAGCCCGCAGATACACCAAACACAAAAAATAGCTGGAACGGGTCTTCCAAAATCAGTTATGCTCCGTAAATTTTAGACACTACAAGCTAAAACCAGTTAGGTTTAAATTCTCCCTTGCATTTAAAATATAGAGAAGGCTATGAAAGCATTACAGCATGTACAGGTGGAAATGAGAGAGTTTTGCCAGCGGTTTGTCCTCCATCGACTGCAGGTAGTTGTCCTGCGTTTCAGCGCAGAAGGGAAGAGCTGCGAGGAAGGTCTCATGAAACTGGCTGTTAACCTGACGGTGGGAAGTATTTGGTTGGTTGTCAGGAAAGCTGATCTAGTCAAATAATTTTATCTGGCAATTACGTGGAATGAGGATGATAATCACAGCCGTGATTCTTCTCCATCAAATGAAATAAAAGCTTTACTACTGTCTTCGTATCGGACAGGGGCAGATCCTGCGTAGCGTGATGTGAAAACTAGAGTCACGGGCAATAAAAGAATGGCCTATATTGTCCCAAGATTAATTTATTTTATGAAATTAAACATAGGAAGAAAGTAGATAGTAAGCTGGGTTTCTAAGGTAGGAATATTACTGTTGTACAAACATATCTTGCCTTTCAAGTTTTCAAGGCTTTTAAATGGCTTTATGAGGTTTTTCTTTAGGAAAGAAAAAACAGACTATATATAATTTGACAACCCACTGTTTGGAAAGCACTTATTATTCCTGATGTTTCTAATATGACTTGTTAATGGTAATTTGCAAGAGATTTTCAAACAGATGAGCGAAGCTGGGTTGCGATTGCATGGTTGATTTGATGGGCCATCAATATCCAGTAGCTGTACCCTGCATGCTGTCTAGCGCCTTGTACTCGAGATCCGTGTATGAATGAAAAGAATTTTTCTCTCTCCTGCAAATTTACTTCAAGGTTTTAATGAAAAACATTGTATCAGATACAAGCCTTAAGAATAAACCTCAGTAAATTACAAATTTTAAAAATTTAATATGCTGTTTCTGCAGTGCAGGCATTATGAATAGGATGCTCTTTGCATTTCTTCTGTGGAGATAAGACTAGTATTTTTCAAAAAACAGATAAGGCATGCTAAGGTTGTCTTGAAATACAGCAAATGGCCTTCTCGCCAGAGCTTTCCCTAAAATTAAACACTGACTTTATTTTGATGGAATGTGTGTACAGACAAGAAGAAGAAGTAGGCATTATTTGCAGGGAAAAAACTCCAAAGCTTAAATATTATAAATCCCTGAGGATGAGTTTTGAAGCTTTCATGCCATTATTACACATCCTATGGGCCCTTGTTTTTGTCTTTGCTTTTAATAACAAGCTCCCATGTTCAGGTTTTGGTATGCTCTTTCAACTGACTCACATTATTTTCAGCTTGACTCTTCTGTATTTTACACAGTTGAGGCTTGTAAATAGCTTATTTCCTGATGACATCGGAGACTTTAAAAACCTCAGTATAAAAGGCTCATTATCAGGCATGATTCCTCAATATTCTTCTAAATAGACAGGATTGCACTTGTAAATTTGATTCCTGGGAGAGGAGCCCATTCCGTAGGTCGGCTGTAGATACCCCGGTTATTAAAGTCGAAGTCCAAGTCCAGCCTCTTTCTCTAGGATGTACAAGCTCACCGACGCTCTCGACTGGAGTGAGCCCTGGTTTTAGTAACACAAGATTTTAGGCCGGGTTTGCTGTTGTGCTTACCTGTGTGATTTAGTGGGTGCACGTACACATTCCCGTGGCAGTACTTCAATGCCTCCCTCTCCCCCAAAGCACTACCATAGGTTATTGTTCACCCACAGTACGGCACCAACAGCTCCGTTTGTCTCTACAGAAAAGGAGTGGCTATCGCACTGCAAAGGCCCTGCTGAAGCTCAAAGCAAGGCATGTCCCTTGTCACCTCCGACGTGCAATCTCCTTCCCTTGAACTTGTCAAACTGTTTTAATGTGACTGTAACAAACTCAATCTGAGCTCGTTATGGGCCAGTTAATCTCTAGCGTTGCTTCTAGCGTAAGTAGTTCTTCAGGCTAGGTCTTCACCAGACCAAGCAAGCCAACCTCTTTCTGTGTCTCCCGTCTAGACGGGCTCTTCCTTTCCCTGACTATGGAGGAACACTATTCATCCCAGTCTGGATTTGCTTCTCTTGCTCACCGTGTTCTAGCTGAAGTCTCACCAGTTCCGATGCCTTCTCACTAATCCTCGGTCACTGCAGTACACTCCAGACCCCTGGCCACGGGTGTCCGCGGCATAACGGGTATTCTCCTCGTGACCCACCTGAATCCAGGAGGCAGCAGCCCGGGACAAGTTTTCCCAAACTGACTGATCACGGAGGGTGTTTATATGGCAATAGCTTCACAAACGATGATGATGGGGAAACAGGAAAGCTGCACGAGTCATTAGCAGAACATTAGCACAAGAGACAATTTTCCAAAGACTGGCTCCGTTACTTAGGCTCAACATATGAAAATGTTTCTGTGGAGAGATGGGAAGGTACTGTGGATCAGTGTGTGCTTCTGGCTCACAGCAAGTGCAAAATAAATTGCTTGTCTTAGCCCGAGGTAATCTTCTTCATGTATCTGATCCCTCAGACTTTTACCTAGGCACATGTAGGGTATATGGCTGCCAACCAAAAGCTGTGCTGATTCTCCTTGCAATATAAAAGAATTTTTGCAAGCACGAAGCGCTTAACTGTGGAGAGAGAAGATTTTCTGTGCTAGTCTCACTGGTTCAAAACAGACACCCAAATACCCATCTGAAAACTATATTGTTTCTTTTTTCAGTGATTTTTAATAATGACCATTAATACAGGTGTCACAGAAGTGACAGCATCTTGTCTTCCTATTACCAAGAAAAAAATTGTTTAAAAATCTATTTTTTCTAGTTAGCAAGTTAACGATGAACACTTTTCATGAACAGTTTATTTCACAGTTGTCCCTTCGTATTCTCCTCTTTACTGCATTATGGACTTAAGGGTACTTTTTGTTCGGCTCACCTGAACAACTAGACAAACTGCAGCAGCACCGGTGAGGCTGCGGCTGACAGCACACACCTCCCTCCACCCCGCAGGAAAGCTGAAATGAAGGATCTTCTGCTCCATAACCAAATACCCTCCCCCCATTACGATTTCTCGGGCCAAACAAATACTCAATATTAAGCGGGTTTTGCAACCCAGTCAGAAAGAGAAGCCCCAGACGAACCCTCTGAATTTCCAGGACGGAAGACACAGGAACGACGTTCCCGTTTCCTGCAAGAAACACGAAGAAGCCAACAGCCCGGAGAGCTGCCGTGGGTTTCCTTGCTGACAAAATGTGGTTTCTTAATGCCGTGGGTACTGAGAGGTGCTATGGAACATGCACTGATTTACCCCTAGTAAAATAATTCCCTCCATATGTCTCTCATAAAATTAACCACTATTTCTGTTGATATCATGTTAACAGCTGTTATGACTGTTGTAGCGGTTTAGTACACTAGAAAATACAACTTTAATAAATGGGGGGAAAGGCAGAGAATGCGAAAAGCCATCCTTTACAAGCTCAGTATCTCACGGAAGAAAGGTATAATACCCTCTTACTGCTTAGGGAAAGTTTCCACACCCGGTATTTTTAGAATAAATTTTTAACACAGAATTAAAAGAAGGGCCATCAATCACACGACCCATATTAAATACCATTTTCAGGGGGGAAAAAAAAGAAAAGATTTTGTGATATGACTCTGTCCCCAGGGAGGTTTTGAGGACAGATGTTCTCCCTTAATCCAAAAAGCCCAGAGCCGCTGCTCTGCCCCTGTCCTGGAACCCGTGTTTCTTCAGGAAACGTTCCCCGGCCTTCAAAAGCCAGAATCTTTTGAACCGATGCCCTGACTTGTCTTTGGCTTGGACGGCACTCGGCTGCCAGGGACATTCCGCAGGGCTTTGAGATGAAAAAAAGAACACGTTAATGCAAAAGCGATCTCGCTTTTGGGCAAAATGCTGAGATGTCGAGCAGGAACGGGGCACACACTAACACTCCAGTTCTTCTCGACTCAGTGTCGCTGATTCCAGCGAGAGCTGGGAACTGTCCCAGGAGCCATCCCCGGTTTATCCGTATGGGCTTGGTGATTATTCATCAGTGGCTATTTGGAACCGCATACTGTCACAGATTTTGGTTTCAAAACCTGGTTGTCCTCAAGCTTATCCACCAAAAAAACGAAGATTTCCAACATACATATCTCATCTAGTTTTTATTTGGATGTGATTATAATTCTAGATGTGATTATAATTCTAGATAGGACTTCAGAACCCGAGAAGAACCTTCCAGTGAAAAACATCATGTTATTTTATTCCTTTGGACACTAGATGTCACAGAGGTGTCCGGGACGAGTCCTGCCACCGCTGCAAAGACTGGAAAGCTGAGACACCCAGGGGCAAAGGGACACCTGTCGGTGACCGCTCCAAGAGCCGCTTCTCACAGACATGAGAGCCGGGACGGTCAAGCATATCATATATAGGTATCAACGGCAGAACGAAAGCAGCCATTGCTGTTTAGTTATCCAAAAACCTGCAGTGCGCGTTTTCACTGGTAACGGCTGCCTCTTCATTTTATCAGAGCGATGGATGGGCTTTATAGCATAAACAGCAGCTGAAGCACGAGTCTGGGACTTGGCTTTTCCCTGGTGCAGTGGCCTCTGGGCTGCCATTCCCCCTAAGCACAGCCCTGAAACTGGCGGGGGCAGGTGGAGCCCATCAGAATGTACTTTTTGCTTACACTGGATTTTCATTTATAGCCTCATGCAAGCTGCCCTGGGCTGGGGGAGACTGGAGACAGTAATGTGCAGGTCATTTCTAAAGAACATTTTCCAGTTAAAGAAAATTAAATCCATTTGCAGTAGAAAACAGCTAGAGAAGAGAAAGTGTCACTAGTAACTTGTAAAATCGTATGTCTATGGTGATCGTAAACCCAGAACTCCATTCAATAAAACCAGAAATGCCTTCTTACCAAGGATGAACAATAAATATAATGAGCAAGTAAGAGGATATAAATATTCCACAAAGGAAGGATTGAATTCAAACTTTTTTCAACATCTAGATGTGCTCCGACATATTTTAAAAGAAGCTTTAAAGTCTTTTTTTCAGGCAGTTTCATTTTTAAATTCATATAGCTACATCAGAGCTAAATCAGTACTAAAACATCGTTAGGGCTCACAGCTTTATAAGGTACGGAGTATTTCCTCTTAAAAAAAAAAGTTACAGGAGAGACTCCGAAGGCATGAATGTTTGGAGCCGTACTGCCTCTTGCAGCGGCCTCCGTCTTGGTGCAGGCTGCTGTCCCCGATCATGCCGCTCCTTTCCGTGCCCCACGGAGCCCGGCTGCCAAACTGGAGCAGGGACATGTCCCTGCCAAGGGGACAGCCGGCACGGAACGGCAGCTCCGGGCACCTCCAGTATCTGTCCAACACTGTTACCGGGTGAAATCACTGCCTGCATTCTTAACTGGCAAACAATGTAATCTGAAAAATCTGGAATTAAATCAATTACACTTTCGATGTCATCAATATTCCTAGAACTGCGCCGTTTGGGTCAGCTACAGATGGATTGTTACTGAGAGGCAGGCAGTCAAGTCAGCGTAACTCGGTTCACGCCGGCCTCCTCAACGCCCCACGTCAATACAGTCCTTACTATTACGGTGCCATCAGGATTCATTTTTTTTAATGTAGTTAATGTCTTACTCAATTCTTTGGTCAGTTGAAAGCTATTTGAGAAGGAATGTTTGTTCTACATCTGGCTTTTCCCCTCCAGCACGGTCTTCTCAGCTCTCATTCAAGTCTCAGCTACCGGAGAGAAAATCTAACCCAACAGGGTCAAATGCTTTCTGGCTAACGTTCCTGCTTCCCCTCCTCCAAAACACAACCACGGAACAAACAACAACATGCCACGATAAAAATGCTATTTGGTGTCTTCTACTTAAGCGCTATATCATCATCTGAAAACACTGTAATTTCATTATTTAATATGCTGATCAGATTTTGAAGGAAGAGCGGTATATAAATGGCATTCCTGTCACCACTATCTAGATGACTATTTTAAAACTATTTTTAAAAGACGTATTTAGTTTTACTATTTTATATAGTAATATCTTTTGTGGGCTTTGACTAGGTTGAGGCTTCACTACGTTCCAGTTGAAAAAGATGCCATTTCCTGCTTTCTGCTATTACATTTTACTAAGAGCTTAGATCTTCCTCGAATACCTGTTTAAAGACCCTCGACACAACAGATTTTCTGAGGTACACTGGACACTGTTGGGTTAACTTAAACATACTCTTCCACAAATAACTTCAGGCTAAAAAGATATAAATTGTGTGATTTACACAGTAATTTGGAATTTCGCTAAACAATTCACGTATGATGCGCGAAGTAGTACGAACAGCTAAAATAAGGACAGTACATTCATTTAATCAAATTCACTGTTATTGTTTGGTGCTTAGCTGGATTAAACCTAAGCTGTTTTCTGGAGCCGATTTGATTAACTCAGATGAATTTTGGCAAAGTTTGTATGCATTTAGCTTGAAACTTATAAACCATCATCTTCCTGGGCCTTAACTCCACACACCTGCAATCCCGGCCTCGGGGACAGCTCTGGCTCCCCGCCTCCCATCGGCATTTCGCTCTCAACACTCGTTTGAGACCTCGCCGCACTCCCACCCATAGATTCGATCTTTAGCATTTCTCAAGCCATTCACACAAATATTGCAGAGTAAAACCGAAAGGTATCCGAAAGTTTTATTTTCAGATGATTGCATACGTTGTTACACGTGGGGCTCTCACATCCCACCCAGCTTACTATCACTCGGGAACTATCAGAGTTTTCTCACATAAATCCCAAGTAGAAGAGAGTTCCAAACCCGACATAACTTCACTGTACCAGATCAGGGTTTTCCTAAGAGAGGTGAATGTTAAAATAATGATTGTTTTGAGATATTTTTCTTTAGAGGATGACAAAATGAAATAATATATGAACTGTATATGAGATGAGTATAACATATACCCTAATCTGTTTTCAGGCACCTCTTCAGACACCGATTTGCAGAAGATTGTGGAAGACAGATGAGCAGCTGAGAGTCTTCAGACCATTTCTTGTCTTCTCTAAACTCAGAAAATCATCTTTCACTTTCTGGATGTCCAAGCCTTTCACCTTAAACTTTAAGCTTTCCATTTTCTGCCTGATAACAAACCACCCTCTCAATCTGTTGTTATTTTAAGGGGCTGGGGAGCTGAGCTCACTAGCTGACCAGCATGGCGAAGCTTAGAGTTGTGTTAACTGTTTGCCAGCTGGTGCTAGAAGTGTTAACGAATTCATTAACTGAGTCTTCCATACAGAGCAACGAATGCCCGCAGCTTTGTGTATGTGAAATCAGGCCGTGGTTTACACCACAGTCAACGTACAGGGAAGCCACAACAGTTGACTGCAATGACCTTCGATTAACAAAAATCCCCAGCAATCTTTCCAGTGACACGCAAGTCCTGCTGTTACAAAGCAACAACATTGCAAAGACCACAGATGAACTCCAACAGCTGTTTAATTTAACAGAATTGGATTTTTCACAAAATAACTTCACAAGTATCAAAGATGTGGGGCTCTCAAATCTCACTCAGCTAACCACTTTGCACCTGGAGGAAAACCAGATAACGGAGATGACTGACTACTGCTTGCAAGACCTTTGTAATCTTCAGGAGCTGTATATAAATCACAACCAAATCAGCAGCATTTCTGCAAATGCATTCTCTGGCCTGAAGAATCTTCTGAGATTACATCTCAACTCCAACAAATTAAAGGTTATCGACAGCCGTTGGTTTGATTCTACTCCTAACTTAGAGATTCTCATGATTGGAGAAAATCCAGTGATTGGAATACTAGATATGAATTTCAAACCACTCTCAAATTTAAGGAGTCTAGTTTTGGCAGGTATGTATCTCACAGACATTCCTGGCAATGCCTTGGTAGGTTTGGATAGTCTTGAAAGCCTTTCCTTCTATGACAACAAATTGGTAAAAGTTCCTCAGCTTGCGCTTGAGAAAGTTCCAAATTTAAAATTCCTGGATCTCAACAAAAATCCGATTCATAAAATTCAAGAAGGTGATTTTAAAAACATGCTCAGATTGAAAGAGCTTGGAATCAATAATATGGGAGAACTCGTTTCTGTTGATAGGTATGCGCTGGACAACCTGCCTGAACTTACAAAGCTTGAAGCCACCAACAATCCAAAGCTGTCTTACATCCATCGTTTGGCATTTCGCAACGTTCCTGCCCTGGAGAGCTTGATGCTGAACAACAATGCCTTGAATGCGGTCTACCAAAAGACGGTGGAATCCCTTCCAAACCTGCGTGAGATCAGTATCCACAGTAACCCACTCAGGTGCGACTGTGTCATTCACTGGATCAACTCAAACAAAACCAACATTCGTTTCATGGAACCTCTCTCCATGTTTTGCGCTATGCCTCCAGAATACAGAGGACAGCAGGTGAAGGAAGTGTTAATACAGGATTCAAACGAACAATGTCTTCCAATGATCTCTCATGAGACCTTTCCAAACCACTTAAACTTGGACATCGGCATGACAGTGTTTTTAGATTGTCGGGCCATGGCAGAACCTGAGCCAGAAATTTACTGGGTCACTCCTCTCGGCAATAAAGTAACCGTCGAAAGCCTCTCGGACAAATACAAGCTGAGTAGCGAAGGCACCTTGGAAATCTCTAACATCCAGGTTGAAGACTCCGGGAGATACACCTGCGTCGCTCAAAACGTAGAAGGGGCTGACACAAGGGTCGCTACTATCCGGGTGAACGGAACGCTTTTGGATGGTACCCAGGTTCTGAAAATCTACGTTAAGCAAGCCGAATCCCATTCCATCTTAGTTTCTTGGAAAGTTAATTCCAACGTCATGACTTCCAATTTAAAATGGTCATCGGCCACTATGAAGATTGACAACCCCCACATTACGTACACTGCCAGGGTCCCGGTTGACGTACACGAATATAACCTCACGCATTTACAACCATCTACAGACTACGAAGTGTGTCTAACCGTGTCAAATATCCATCAGCAAACGCAGAAGTCCTGCGTTAACGTTACAACAAAAAATGCGGCTTTCGCACTAGATATTTCAGACCAAGAAACCAGCACTGCCCTCGCAGCAGTAATGGGATCCATGTTTGCTGTCATCAGCCTCGCCTCCATTTCTGTTTACATTGCAAAAAGATTTAAGAGAAAAAACTACCACCACTCATTGAAAAAATATATGCAAAAGACCTCTTCAATCCCACTGAATGAGCTCTACCCTCCACTTATTAATCTCTGGGAAGGTGACAGTGAAAAAGACAAGGATGGTTCTGCAGAGACCAAGCCGACCCAAGTCGACACATCCAGAAGCTATTACATGTGGTAACTCAGAGGATATTTTGCTTCTGGTAGTAAGGAGCACAAAGACTTTTTTGCTTTATTCTGCAAAAACGAGAAGTTGAAGACTTTTGTATTTTTGACTTTGCTAGTTTGTGGCAGAGCGGTGAGGACAGGTGGATATTTCAGAATTTTTTAGTATAGCGTATCGCAATTGTTTGACACAAATGGCAGCTTCACCTAGCTTCCAATTCCTTTTTTCTTTTTTTCCCTTTTTTTTTTTAGTTATTGTGCTAAACTTAATGCTGTTCTAACTACAGTGCTGAATAAAATTAATGAGAGGCTGGGGTTCCCCCGCGATTCAGAAGCAGCACAACCCCCTTCTTCTGAAGCCATCAGTAGAGTACAGTGTCTTGCAAGGCTAACACACAGTTTTGAAACTGCATTGAACTCGGTTTGTAACACCGGTCTGAGGACTCGTGCGCTGAGAAAGGGAGACCTTGAATGACGTTAGTTGACTGTACTGTAATGTTGTATCAACTGATTTGAATGTTTTTGACTTTGAACAATGAGTTTTCTTTTTTTCTTTTTATTTTTGTAGTAGTTGAAAAGGCTTAGGTAAAGCTAACAGGCAATAGAAATAGGTACATCCAATTTTTTAATGTAACAGACTAAATGTTAATTGTTCTCTTATTCTTTTTATTATATTTAGTAGACACTTTTGAAGAATACTAGAGTTTTGTTGTGTTTAAATCACCAACACACGGTGTTTAATGAAGGCAGAGCTATAATAAATTTAGTTTTGTTCTGATTTTTTTATTTTAGAAGTCACGATAATGTATTGGGTTTAGATGTCACTAGTTTGACTGGTGATCATGTTTTCACATAAAATATATCCAAAATGTTATATAAAAATATTGTGCTTTTTTCCTTGATGGAATTACGTTTCAACAAAGTTCCAATTTTTTTTTTTTTTGTATGCGTTTATTTTAATAGCAGTGTTTTCTCTGCACTAGATGCAAAATATTGAAAATAATTTAATCTGAAAAATGTATTGGTATGGCTTTTGGACTGTAAGTCACATGCAGAATCAAAACTGTTTGGCATAAAGGTACACAGCAAAAATAATTCAGAGTGTATAACAAAACATTCTCCTTTTCGTATACTTTTCTGTTTATATTCTGAGCTGAGATATAAATGAAGCTGACATTTAGGTGTCATCACGATCAGTTAGGACAAAAAAAAACAACTCAGTGCTACCAAACTGAAATAAAACAGTTGAATTCTGGCATATACTTTTTTAAAAAAAAAAGTTAATTGGATTGACGTTCTTTTAAAAGCAGAAATTAAGATAGCTAAAACTAACAAGAAAGTAATATGTTTGGGTCCAATACTGAACTGTATTTTTACAGGCTTAAAATTAACCAGTACTCTAAGTATTTTATTGAATTAATGTGGTAAAAGCGCAAAACCTCCGAAAGCAGCGTTGTTTCTATGCGTGCACTGGGTACAATATAAATGCATAATTTACAGTTGAACCTACAGAAGCTTTGTACGGTGTCTTTTCTGAATCCACGGAAGTTCTCCACAGGGACCGCGCACGAGGCACAGGTCGGGGGG
>VZSZ01009377.1:934552-952839 GCA_013398815.1 Ibidorhyncha struthersii | reverse complement strand
TACTCGGTCCCTAATGAGCAAGCACAGTGTTTTCTACACTTTATGACCACTATCAACGTGCAACTTTTTAAATGTTTTTACATACCAAATATGTTCTTGGTAAGTAAAAGTTAATTGTTAAAATAATGGATGTGCCTGGGTTTTGGGGTTGTTTGAAGTTTTTTAACTCACTAGCTTCTCAAATATATCAAAGACACAAACCCCCAAATTTACAGATGGCTTCAAACTTCTTTTTCCCCTTCAGCCAACTGTCTAAAAGTGAAAAAGTGATCAGCACAGTTTCACTAATAAGCTGCTTTGGTGCAAAAACTTCAGTACGTCTCTTGGATACATGCCTTTGTTGATCTCGCATTTCAACGTAAGCTGAGTGAAGCTATTAATTATGCATTTAAATCAAGTACTTATGCTGCTTTAAACAATCTTTTATATGTTCATGAGATTTCATACCTTTTTAATCATGTGACAGTTAGATGTTGGGATAAGGCAAGTGTCTTTTGATCATGGAGAAGTAGCATGGTGGAAGCTTTCATTCGTCACCTTCTCCTGTATTTGTTTTTAATGTTAATAGAAAATTTCCTCTTGCCGCCTTCTCCAGAAGAGCTTCAGAGCAATAATTATCATCTTGTCTACACGCTATTCTAACCTTAAAACTGCCTCTATTATTATAGCAGACACGATGAGTTAAAACTGAGGTCTCTTTTGCAGTGAAGATTCACTCCACTTTTTCCAGACAAAAGGACACAGTGAGGACCAGGTTGACAGCAAAATTACGGCCTCCAATTCGCATGACATCATAAAATTGTCTTTAGAAAATTATTAATTGAACAGGTGTCAGACGGTGCAGAGCAAACCCCTTTCTCCATCATCTCCTCAGCTTCCAGCAGCACTTGGACAGCTATACCATAAATAGTAACGAAGATCCCGCAAAAACCAGCGATCCTGCTCTTCCTCCTGCCTGTCCCCACCTCCCACCCTCGACTGCGCACACCTCTGAGATCTGCTGGCCTTCTGAACACGCTCCTCTCGACCAGTCCCTGCTGGTGGAGACAGACCACACTGAGAACTTTGTGTGTGTGTGGCCGGATTTGTTTTCACCTGGCGATCTTCTGCAGTCTGGGCAGTTTCAGAAACGGAATGACTGGCAAGAAGGACGGTGGCAGGGACACGTGGCCACGGAGCAGGATGAAGCAGCACTCAGCAGTTTGATCAGCAATCGCCAACAGCAGCTGGGGGGTATGGGAAGTGAAGCGATGTTTATCATGGTCCTTTCCATTGGGGCGATAACAGACCTTTTGTTGCCTGCAGACCTATTTGGCAGTTTTATGCCATTTGTTATCTTTTTAGAGCAATGCTGTTGAAGAACAGCAGGAGGAAGTGGCCTCCTGACAGCCATCCGCGTCTCCGGGATGTGCTGACTGCAGTATTTCAGGGTAGCTGATGGTGCCGGGGCTCTGGGAGGGAGATGCAGGTCACCTGCGGGCAGCCGAGCAGCAAGAAGCGCCTAGTTAACATGGTATATTCTGCACACACAGCCAGCAGTGCTAAATATTTTCAGCCTTGTAATTTGACCCCTTAGAATTCTGTATAGATCCCCTGGAAATTTAAATTTTGCTAATAAGAGAAAAAAAGTGGGTAAGAGATTAATCACATGTGGCATATAATCTCAGTAAATAACCTTCAACCTTGTGCTAGCAATTTTGTGCTTGCAGTTTATTGTAAGCAAAAATAAAAATACTCTGCCTAATTGCCTTCAAAATGTATTTGCATCTACTATTCACTGAAGACAAAAACCCACCCCCAGTTTGCTCAGAAGCAGAGATTGTGACCGGCCACTTTAAAAACAGCATGGCAAAAGACATTGTTATCTTTCATTTGGCTAACAGTTTAGAAATGCTGTGTAAGAGTAGATATTTCATACCCAACTAAACTTCTGCAGTGTTACTTCCACTTGGTTGCCCAATAATAAAATATTTCGGTCCCCTGAAAAGCGAGCAGCTCACTCAAGTGCAGTATTCCAGCTAAATCCACTTTTCATTTCCTCACCTAAATCATAATATCCTGTTGGATTGAGAGAGGATATTTTCACCCACAAGCCAGGACTTACACTGGACATGGTCTTGGAATAAAGTGCACAACTACACCAATACTCTCATAGAGTTACAATCTGCCCTCCAGCCCTGCCTCATGAATAGGTACTCATTTAGTTACTAAAAGAAGGTTTCAAAGAGAAAAGGCCGACAGTTTGGACCACTGTTTTCATAAATGGGTTAAAGCTGGAAGTAGGTCAGCCACTCTGAGACCCAGTGAGGAGTGCATGAACTCGCCCTAATGCCACCGACAAGCAGGGACCGAAGTGATAAAAGGAGCATCTTTCTGAGTTCAAAATAGGCAACTCCTTTTGCTTTCCGCTGGCAACCTTGAAAACAAGGCTGAGGACAACCCACTGCAATGAAATTCCTAAAATTAGGTGGGATAAGCAGCTGGAGGCTACTTCTGCAAGATCTCCACCTCAGCCGACGCACCCTGTGTGGGAACAGGACGATTCACTTGGGGCATCTCTTCCAAACCATCGCACCGTCCTGCAAAGCATCGCGACGGACACATGCCAGTGGGCGAGTCGTGGTGGAAAAGCACACAGGTGTATGGGACCGGTGCCGGAGGAGCTGTTTCCAAGTCCACCCACCACACCAGGAGTAGCTGTCTGTTACACTGCGTTCCTGCTCCACGACCCACCACCGACATGAATGCCGCTGGAATTTGCCTTCTCACGCTCACCGTGCCGACAGCACAACTGCCGCAGCAGCAGCGCCCACAGCTACGGAAACCCCAAGACTGAAGGGCAAGGTGAACGTGCTACCATTGAACTTCTTTCTTCAGGAAAGCCCAGAGTGCCTGAGCTGGAGATATCAAACGCTGTTACATGTAGCCCTTCTTAAAATACCGGCACTGTAGCCCTGCAAAAAAAAAATACTACCCCTACCAAAACCCCCAAATAACATTTCTTTGCAGTGTCATACAGAAGTAAATGCTTTGTGTTTCCCCTGAACTGTCAACTTTTAATCTCCTTTTCTGCTCTTTCCAACTATTGCAATTTTTTTACGTTTGAGAACTTTTATCCACCCCCTCTCGTAGACTTGCTCTGCAGTTAGCCTTTCCCCTCTCATCCCGCCCCACACCCTTCTGCCGTTCAAGGGCAAAGCCTTCACAGCCTCAGTCATCGCGAGATCTCAAGAGATTACACTAAAGCACTTTTAATTTGTACTTAACTTTGCAGCTACCTGGTTTCCCCGCCAACCTTTTCCCCTTCACCTAATTCTCACCCTGTTTTTCTACCAGCCGTCTCCGTCTGGAGCGCTCAATGGCTGTTGGGTGTCAGTAAGAGTCAGGTGGAGGACGGGAGCGCGGTGTCGGTCAGGTGGAGGACGGGAGCGCGGTGTCAGTAAGAGTCAGGTGGAGGACGGGAGCGCAGCAGGCGGCGTGGCAGCGCTTCCCTCCCGCCTCCCCGCTTACTGCACACCTTTCGCTTCCACTTAGCAAAACCCCGACAGGTCTTCCCATGTCTCTCTGCTCCAGTTCCCTATCCGCCCTTATTCGTGAGCACATTATGGCCCTCTGTTACGTTTTCTACTGGTAAGAAAGCAACAAAAGAGTAATTTTTCTTTCTAGTAAGTTAAAGGACATTTACCATAAAATTTGTACTATTGTATTTTTATGTCGAGTAGACCAAAGGAATGCTGCATCATAATAAAAGAGTCGTAACAACAGTTTTTGAAATACATGAAAATAAATACTTTGGAAAAGCTGGAAGTGATCATTAAGTACAATTTTCAAAAGCAAGTAAATGACTTAAGAGCTTACATCTCATTAACTTCAGTGGTACGTTAGGTGCAAAAACAGGTAAATGAGATTTTTTCAAGTGCATCTGGAAGTATTAACTTTCCTCAAATTCTGAGCAGCTGTGAAACATTTTCTGTGGAATTTTATAACATGATTTTTTAAAAAAAATCACTTGAAACCATAATTTTGATCTCAGTTGGGGGGGAGGGGGGGATTTAAATCCTGTCATCCTCAGTGGAGTTACTGATTTGCAGTGATCTAAATAAGGTCTACATTTTTAAAAACTGCAGTTCCAGGTTTCTGCTCACAACTGGGAGTAAAAGTTCTTGGCAGATTTTTTTAAACAGTAGCTTTTCCTACTGCAGCCTATTCTGCTGGACTTGATTCCAAGCAAGAATTAATGTATCAGAAAAGATCAGGGTGCGGAACAAAGAAGAAAGATCACTGGAGTACTGACTACTTTCAGTTTTGAACACAGTCATTTAATGTGAACAACCCCAAAGACTCTGCAGCGTGCTTAAGGACTGTGTGCAACCTAATAATGCAGGTCATTTACAAATCCATTGCTCGGAAACATGACCAAGAGGTGCTCATAACTAATTTTTTTTTGGTTTCAGGTATGAAATTACCCTTTTAGCCTTCGTATTCCATTTGAAGAGTTCCGTACAACAACAATTAAAAAAAAAAGGATTCTACATCCTGTACTCAATTGCATGTTTGTCTTTCACTGCAAATCAAAGCAGACACAGAGAACACAGTAGCGGCGCAGGCAGCTGCCGCAGCCCGCAATGAATGCTCGCAGCGAGATTAGGGAGAAACCACCCCAATCCAGGCATTTGGGGTTTACATGGCGACACGTCATTCAGCCTCCATACTGAGGCTGCCGTGCCGCGCTCCTCTGGAAGTCACGGTCCGTAACCAGGAACAGATTATGAATGTATGTTGCCCTTTTGGTAAAAAATAAACACGTCATCACCTATTTCGGTCAAAAGGTACAGCAGGTTTTGTTGGGGTGGCTCTTGGAGATCCGTGCTGTGCCCAGATGTCAAATACTCTGGTAACTGCTAAAAATCACAGTGGCTTAAAATGAAGCAGCCATGCAAAGCAGTGCCTCAACTCTGAGCGTTCCCACGGGAGGAAAGAGACCCTGCTCCAAAACAAGCAACACAAACATCCTCAGCCCTTGCCTTTGTTGTCGTATCACCAAAACAGAAGAATTACCCAATTTCCTCCGAATTTGATCAGGAGCACGCTAATACAGCCAGACAGGCCCCTGTGAACAGGGCCAGATGCAGCCGTGCTGCTAACAGCATCTCTCTCCGCCTATGGCGGGAGCTCTGGTCACGTATGTCCTTGGAGTGGCATCCCCTTGGCCTTCAGCAGACCTGGATGTACCTGCCGTGTCCGTGCGCCGGCACAGCCCTTAGCTGACATTTCCCAGAGGACAAGTACTCCCTCCCTGCGCTGGGGAGCTCCAGTTCAATTCAGGAGTCAACTGCTCAATTTTCTATTTTTTTCCCCCTTTCCTTGCTGCTCCGCAGAGCTCTCCGGTGCCTCATTTGCAGCAAACCATCCCTCGGGGGGCCGGTGCTCTTCAGTGTATGCTATTAAAACCCTCTGCAAACACGCAACTAAATTCAGCTTCAAAATATTACTGCAGGAAAAGGAGAACTATATAAGCAGATTAAGGCCAAGAGGTTTGGGTGCCTAATTTAATTTCTCTGGACCTTGAGCTTTCCAGGGTATTTTATGTTCGAATGCAGCTGCCATAAAACCTCTACGCAGGCAATGAGGAGGATGTCATTCATATTGTTCATAAATAAAGACCTAGTTTTTCTGACTTGCTTCACATCCCAGAGGAGCTGTTGGTGGTGGGATGCCAGGAGCCGTGTCCAGAGAGCAGCATTCACCCGCCTGAAACTTGGAAACATCCTTGTCCCATGCGTTCCAGCCTCGCTCCCTGCGCATCTTTCAGCTTTGAGACGTAAAGCGGAGGCCCAGCTGACCCGAGAGCAGCCCCCTTTTCCATGCAGACTTGATTTATCCCTCGGGCACGTCTACTGGGAACAAACCCACGCGAAAAAGTTGTGACGTGGTGCTGTAATGGGATGATCACATCCAACACGCATGCATTAGCAAACAGGAGAGAAACGATGCCTACACAGACTGCCACTAGCATTCACTTCCAGTACAACTTTGATGATTTAGTAATTCTCCTTTTTTGTTTGATTTTTGTGTACTACGTAATGTATATAACATGCACAGACAAGCACTGAAGAGAGACGGGGCAGTGGTCAGCAGGTTTCACAGGCAAAAGCGGCAGAAGAGCAGCAGCATGCAGCGATGCTAGGTTCTAGACTAGATGAGTATGCTTTAGGGACCACTTTTATGTACCCTCCCACCCTGGCCACGGTCCACTCCTTTCCTTTCTGAGCCTCTCCTGCTCTCCTCCCATAACACTCCAAGTCGCAGTCCACCAGCAGGCAGGTCCAGTCTCCCTACCCAGCCCACTGCTTTCCGTCCACGTCTCCTCCGACCTCCACTCACCATCTCCCCTTCTCTGATCTCCTCCCTGTACGCCAGGCACTCTCTCTCTAGGATGATCCAGAACAACAGAAATATTTCTCTTGTTTAAACGAGGGTGGGACGGGAATACTGCTAACATTACCCTGTGGATGAGCCAGCCAGGAGGACGTAGCTCCTGCACCACCAGTAATAAGGTAGCAAGCCTGGGAATAAGATGAAGTTAGGGTCACAAAATGTGGACACAACTAACATGTCATAAATGGAATAACAGAATGCTCCCGATTTCTAGGAAGAAAATGTCTCTAGAATAAATCTTCCCCAATTTCTAGAAAGATACTATAGATATTCCCAGTAGGTTTGTTAAGGGAAAGAATGAACTTCTGTTGAAGGAGCCAGTCCTAACCCAGAAGAGTATCTGCAGCAATACCTCGGTACATCATAGCTGTTTGTGACGGACAGATGTAACATTGGGTTGTAACTGCTTTAAAAAGCCCTTTAGAATATATGAGGGCATCTCTGCGTGTGTAGGCAAGACTCCATTCTGATGGAAATAAGCAGAAACTAAAAAATGCAACAGAGATGTCTTCCGCCATGTAGTCGCTGGCAGAAAAGCAAAAAGCAAGCAGGCGTCCATCTCTACTTCCACGCTGCCTTACCTGTTTCTATTTCCCCAGAATGGATTATGTACATTCAGCAGATCATCATCAATTTCACTGCTTCCCTCTCCTTTGCTGAAAAAAAACACTATGGTTCTTTTGACATAGCTTTGTAGAAAAAGGTATCAATACCTTTATTAGTGACCATACCATCTCACTGATTTGACTCATATCACCAGTTTAACAAACTTCTGCCAGTTTTTGCAGGAAACAGAGTTGAACGCCAGTACTACGTTCTAGGAGACTGTGTCACAATCTATATAACTGCGGACTAAACCATCGCCTAATATTCCGCTGATCAAAACACAGAAGAAAGGAGGAAAATCACAGTGTGAGCATCTGCGCAGCCTCCTATTTGTACAATTATTGAACAAGGCTTAGTCTGAGAGTGAAGCCTGGGAGAGTACACAGCTGTTCCTCCCCCTACTCCTCCTCCACCGCTGAAGGGGGAGCAGAAACATTAGACACAGCAACTTTTCAAGATTGACCTAAACATATCTTGGAGAACAATTAAATGAAGGTGCAGATGTTTAAGTGCGTTGCTGAGCAGCACTTCCAATGAGCTTCTTCAATGGCAAGAGCTATTTAAGGCCATTTGCGAGTCCCTAAACAGCAGATTAAAATTGGTTTTATGGAAAATGATGTCGTTAGCAGTTATTGCACCGCTCCCTATCCTCCCCTCGTGTGAAGTTTTGCTGCCACAGATCACATGGGACTAATGTTAGAGAAGTGGTTTCCGTGGCTTCCAAGTTCTTTCTTGTCAAGGCTGAAGCTGATAGTGGAACTATGAACGTTCAAGGTTATCAACCACAATGAACTTTTTCTGACCTAAGTTTATCAGAAAAGACTGGGAGAGTTATGCTGCAGCTTCAGTTGTATTTTAATGGAGTCTCGACACCTAATTTCCTTTGGAACAATTTGAAAATCTCATCTCACAGGAGTTTTCAGTTAGTTTGCTTTCCCCAGTGATTCATTCTCCCTCACGTAATTGTATGAACTGAGCTCACAGAGGGTCTCAGATCCTTATCTTCTTAAAGTCAATAAGAACTGTGCTACTTCTGTAGGTAATAGTCCATTTCCACAGCCTTCTTGAACTGTCTTTGAGAATTTATATAGGAGACTGCCTTGACAGACAGACACCAGGAAAAATGCAGCAGAAAATGTAACCAAAAAAGACATTACAGACCATGTACAAGTGCACATTATTTCTTTCTAAACCTTTCCTGTTCTGCTCTCCTGTTTCTTTCTTCCCTTTTCAAAATTTTAAAGACACTTTATTCTATTTTTCCTGGGGTGAGCCACTGCCTATTTTTGTCCTGCCAAGGCCTAAGCTGATCTTTGGCTAGCAAACAGGAACAAAAAGCTAAATGAAAACATTATCCATACTTCACTCATGCCGATAACCTTTTTTGTTAATGTAAATACAATAAAAATTCATACTCCGAGCAAAGAAAATCTCTAAAATCATTCTGAATATGTCTTAGACAAAGGTTGCGTGAACAAGACTTTTATATCATTCCCTAATCCCATTCATTGCCCCATTCCCTGTGTTTGATCAAAATATATTTTGACTACTGGACAGCTACTGCACATTGACTCTGATTCCCTGTAAAGGACAGCACATAATTCTACTCCTGTCCTTCCTCGCTCTGCTGGGGTAAAAAGGACTGGTACCTTGTCTCTATTAAAGATCCGCAGCAAGACAAACACTCTGGTTACCCGGCATAAAGAACATGAACTTATGTCAATAAAGCCAAGGAGCCTTTTTCTCCTCTGACACAGTGAAACAGCAGCTTCGCAAACGTTTCACTTGATTCTACACTCGCATTTATCCAGTAAGCAAACATAAGCCTAATAGCACAGGTCAAATGATCACCACAGATAAAATACATACTTTGACTATTTTGCCTACAGCAAATCATAAAAAAGCTATTAAATAATTCAAATCCTATGCAAAACAAGACTACTCTAGTATTTAATATCAAGGTTTCTTATCTTTATATTGAAGTCTGCATAGAAACATTGGGTTATTCTGCATAGAAGCCACTGAATAAATGGTATTAAAGGGTTAATAATATTTCAGGTCTCCTCATCTGAAGAGCCCTAATATTCTCCAACACCTTTAAGCCAAAGCTTTTCTTTTACTTCTTTACTTTCTCCTGCTGCATGTACTTTTCCGTGACCCCAGAGGCAAGCATGCGAACTTCTCAGCCTTCTGAAGCTCCTAAACCACGACCCTTTACAATTCTCACAGCACAAGTCGATGCAGACCCTCTGTTCTTCTGGAAACCGTCTCCATTCTTCTTTTGAAGAGAGACAGGCAAGACCTCTGAGGTCTCATTTCCTCAAAGAGAAGAGCTTCCTCATTTTCTTATCCCTTAATGTTCTGAGTAGGGAAAAACAGTTTACACGTAAAATCATTAATCTTAATATTTTTCAAGTAGTTCTGCGTGATTGTTCTAACCTCTGCCATGAATGAAAGCAATAGCTGTCAAGAAATAAAAGGCCAAATAAATCCTCAACAATTCATCCAGAAGATGAAGTCTGGAAAACCTCCAGCCTCTCAATCTTCAGCAGGTGCATACGTGTCCCTGATTTACTCCAACTACAGTCAGCTAAATAGATTTCTTATCATTCCATTTGAAAAGCTAACTGATTGATAGATGGGGGGCATGAGCTTGTATTATTAATGATCTAAAGTTTTGCCAGTGAAGACCCACGGCTGTCTCCTAATGACAACTACCTCTCCAGTTAGTAGAAATAGAGTCTTCCAAGCACACAACGCAAACAGGCTCAGTGTGGATGACAAAAGAGGAGCCAAGCTGCTATTAGGGAGCAAAGTTGCACCCTCTTAAGAAAAATTAGTGACAATTTCCAGATTGATTAAATATAGGAAAGAGTCAATAACACAGTGACATGGAAAAATGACAGGGCTTTTGTTTAAGCATCTTGGACAATGGGCTTTATCCCTGTCCCTGTGGATGTGAAGTGATCACTGCTGCCTTGTGCTTGAAACCCCAAAGCAGGCTCTGGTGTGCCCTCTTCTTCCCCGTTACACCTCAAGTATGAAACACCAGGGGCTGTGACCACCACTTCAGGGTCTTCTTCCCTCCCTCTCTCCAGGTGCCCTCGGCAGCGATCCGCAGTGGGTGGCTCAGGCTGTTTGGGCAACGCCTGCTGAAGGAAGAGTGCATCATTTGGGAGGAGACCACCTAACCTGGCATACAGAAGCACCATACTCAACCTTCTACTCATCGCTCCTGTGCCGACAGCTCTAACTCGTTTTTGTTTGAAGCACGTCACTGAAAGTATCCAGGCTTGACCAGAAGATATCAAGAAATGGAGAATTTCCCATATTCCTTGGTAATTTGTTTCAGCTATTAATCATTCCACCATTAAAACTTGTGTCTTTGTTCAATTATAGCAGTTTTAACTGCAGCCACTCTGTATACTGATTTATAGTTTTCTCCTCTAGATTAAAGAGCCCTTCAGTATCCAATACTCTCTCCTGCACACAGTCATACACTGCAATCAAATGCCATCTTGATCTTTTTGTTAAATTAGACAGATCGTGTTCTTCATGAGTTTTGCTTCCCCAGTGCTCACCTTTCTTTCCTTTAATCTCTCCAGATAAGCAGTTGGCACACAAACAAAAAGACAAAGCTGATTTCAGTTGTTTCCTACTGAGGATTTGCCCCACCTATGCAGACAGAATTTGGGGAGCAAACATTGTCTTTTCATGGCAAGGTTTATACAACGTGACATGCTCTACAGCAAAACCAATTGATACTGACCCGGGGTTTGGTAACACTACCCAAATTGGCCAATACCCAAGGAAAACAACCTCCTTGTTTATCTACCAATGAATACATACACAGGAGGGTGTTTCTGCCTGAACCACTTACCATTCCAGAATAATGCAGCTACTGATGAGACAACATTTCCTGTAGCTAAATTCTAAATGAGCAGAAACTACATCTCTAAGCAGCGTCATTCTTCCAAGATTCAGTACATGCCACATCTATTAGAGATGGGATCACAAAGAAAATTAAATACAGATACTGGCTTAAGTCGTGACACTTGCCTGTAGACACCCGTCTATAGAGAGCACAAGGGGAGGAAGCCACATTTCTGTGACTAAGGTCCGTAATAAAGAGCACTTGCACCGGTGGCTTGGCATGTCACAGTAAGGGCTATGAAGACAAATGGAACAACAAAAAGCTCAGGAGTTATCAGAACTGTGCTTACTGATCCTGTGGTCCTGGAATTTATCACACGTGAGGATTATGGGGCGTCTCACAAGAGTGGACTCCAGAATAAACCGCTGGCCTAATTCCTGTCCCTTTGCATTCATAGCCAATGGAATTAAGGCATCTAAAAGCTTTTCAAATCCCACTCGTATTAGTTTTATTTAAGGTAAAATAAAATGTAATGTTCTATATAGTATAATCCCCAGACACCCTGATATATCTCAAAAATACCAGAGCATTTGGGAAAGACTGCTATAAAATGCTGTGTATGTGATACAAAGAACTTCAGACAAACACAGTCACGGAAAAAGAACTGCAGGTGACGGTGAATAAAAAAAGCCAGCATGAGCTCTCAGGAGGATGTGAAATTTCAGCAACCCATATCTATCCCTGCATATGTACCTGAAGTCCTCCGCAGTTTTGATCCCCCAAGCAAAAAATACATAAGCCAATTTAACCTCTTTGTTGTAAAGAAAAGGAATCAAAACAAGCAAAGGAGCAGAGAATACGATTAGACAGAAAGGCAAAGGAAGGGGAATGTATTCAGGCCAAAGACATTCAAGCGGGGTTGTGTTAACTATAGTTCAGTACTAAGGTAACAACATAAGGAAGGAACAGGTATCATTTTTTTCTGGGCACAAACAGCAAACTGAAGAACAGATTAATATATATCGATGGAAGTGAGGGCCAGAAGGGCTGGGACCTTCCTGTCCGTCTGCCCTCACAGCAGCAGGCATGTGTTTCAGCCACTCGTCCCTCTGTTAGGTTCAAATAAGTGCAACTAGGCAAGGCTTGAAGAAACTTTAGAAAGACACAAAACCTGAATTAGAAGGTACGCGTGATAGGCAAATGCTGGTGTCCTTGGCGAAGCAGCTCCAGTCGTGCACTTTTGTTCACGTCCATGAATAATAAATCTCATTTGTAATTTGAATTTTCCAAAGTTTTTCTGCTGTTTAGACTTTTATTAATATAAATTCACTGTGACAAACTCATGGTGGAGTGGGCTGCGCACCTGTATGTGCAGAATACCAACATATTTGCTATGAATTAAACAAACACCCACCAAAATGTAAAATCACGCTGATGCCAGTCCTACTGTGACAGCTTCTACCCCAATAAGGCACCTCATTAGAATTAGCAACTGTGCAATTAACTCCTTACTCATACACAGTTTGCACCATGACAAAGGACACTTTTGCTTAAATAAAGATTTCGGTGTTTGACTTGCAAGTTGTACAAGTCATGGGAACACGGCTGGATGACTGATGAGATTCTTTTTGCTTTAATTGCCATTCCACACAGGAAGAGGTGTTCTTCCATGCAAAACAGCAATAAATCACATACACACATTCCTGTCGTGTGAGGCAGGAGGAAAAGTGCTCTCAGTACAGTAATACTGGTTTGATTTTGCATATTGTTCTTCTTCTCCTCTCTTGTATGCGCCACTTACGCTATGACGGAATGGAAGAGAAAAATGGAGAAAGTTAGCATGTTTGCTTATGAAACAGCACTTGCAGAAACGAGAATGACAGCATTAGCCACCAGCTGATACACAGAAATTAATAAGCATTCATTCCTTCACACTTGTAGACTTATCCATCCTTCCTTTCTATTTGCACCATGACTGAAAGCAAAGTGAGGATCCACAGCCCTGTATTTGCCATATGCTGAGCGAGGCCCTGACGAGCTCATTCTCCTTTTAGATACAGCTCAAGAGGGAAATAATGGCACAAAAAAGGCAGAAACCAAACTGGAATCCAACATCCCAAGACAAAGTTATATGCAAAGTTACCAAAAAATTATTAAGAAAATAATTACGACAAATTAGTTGAATTAATTTCTAACAATATCCTTTCTCTACATTAAAACATACAAGTATGGAGAAGGAGGAAGAAATACTAACGCTGTCAGAGAAGCTGAGGGAACCCGACTCACTGTCAACAGTCGCTGCCAATTGCTTGTGCGGTTCCCTGACCCCCGCGCGGCTGCCCAAACCCACGCATCACCAAAGCAGTTGCTGGATCAGGACCGACCACCGTGAAAGACGGGATGCTGGATGGATCACCAGTCAGTTCTCCCATAGCAAAGTCATTTGTTCCTATAATCTATGAAGTGTTTTAGAAATGCTGAGAGCCACATTCTTCTGTGAAGCCCTGACAGAACTATTTACAGGGGCTCCATAACATTCTGTAAAGACATCCACTGACATTATCCACACATCTTCCATAGCATTTCTTTCCTTTTAAATCTCTGTCCAGGGGAAAAAAAATTACAGTTGTCATCAGCTACAGAGGTGTCTACTTTCAGCTAAATCTATAGAGCAGGAAAGTCTCTCCGCACCCTGTGATGCGCTCCTGGTTGTCGCCGTCAGTCCATGACCTCATTTGATCTCCCATGACTGCATCACCTCAGCCTCAGGGCTACGGGGTTTTCGGGGCAGATCTGCTGCCCTACGCACGGTTACTTGTATACATGTGTGCAGTGACAAGGCAGCAGGACATGACTAAAGTTTATGGCATACACACTGCAGAACATAGTAATATAGGTGATATACCATGTGTATTTTTTATATATAATATATATAGCCCAGTAATATATACACACACTATATATAGCAGTATATACTTACAGTACACATAGTGTATAGTGCTACAGAATATATACTGAGGGTATTACTAAAGTCTAATTTAATCAATACCTTGGGCAAAGACAAAGCAGTCACCAAAGGAGAGACACATACTAGGAGACAAGCAGATGTAATGGTATCTTCAAATGTTTAATGATCAACTGGTTAAAAAAATCACAATCTGAGAAGAAAACTCTTTATATACATCTGTTTATCTGTGTGGATATACACTATCACACACAAAGAAAATTCAAGAACACATCACTCTTTCTATACCAGCTTTCTACGCAGTCTTTTTATCAGATTTTCTATTAAGTAACATCTAAAAATCACAAAAAGAACTAAACATTATATATTAAGTTGGTATTTTTTAAAAAGAGCTAGGATGTATAAATGTCATTAAGCTTCAGTGCCCCAGGTACAAAGTGACTTTTCATGAAAAAAATCCACTACAATTACACAGGAAAACAGGGAACAAAAATGAGCCTACACTGGAACTGAGACACATAATAGACAGGATCTTACTTAACTGGAAATTACATCAGCAATTAACATCTCCTGGAGACAAACGACTGGTAAACCCCCAGCTGAAGGGAGTTACAAAGTTTCATTACATCACTTACAAGAGATTTAACTACACCATAAATGAAAAACATTTTAATCCCCATAAACGTATAAGTAAAAAAAACCCAAACTCTTGAGATAAATAAAAAATGTGCAAAAATTCCTGCTGAACACCAGTATTAGGAATGCCACTCTTACACAAAGGAATTAGCGGAGCTGCACGGTTCTGGAAATGCAGCCTGAACCGGGATTTATACACACACACTGACAGTAAGTTTTTTCAACGGACTGAGGTATGAAGCCGGTACATTTTGATCGTGATGGATCTTGAAGGAAAATTTCACAGACAGATTTGCAATCTGGTGGATCTCTTGCATTTACAGAAGTCAGGACAATAACTCAACCTGCCGCCAGGCACAGGCACTACGGTGCCTGGCCACCAAAATAACAGGCGTAATTCAAGGGCACCCTATGTCTAATGAGCCCGAATTGTGATTTGCAGAGCTGCCTGCTATCTCAGCCACGGTCTCGCACAATTCAGCCCTTGCCATTTCCAAGAAAATGTCATTTTAGAGACACAGAAAAGATATTCACTTGAGGCTAGGTTAATGCCAGCAAACCAGTCGCTGCCTGAAGTGGCATTTGTCCACAGATCTGCAGACAAAGCAAAGCAAATAATCGTATCAAACGTGTTAGAGCAGATCCACTCAGATCTCCTCGGAGCTCCCTTCCACAGCATCCCCGTCTTCTGCAGCACGTTCGTCTTACCTTTCATTTCTCATTGACAAAAGAAAAATCACTCTGCTGTTGGCTGCTATAAATATTAACACTACAAGAAAGTGAATTAAAAATGCACCAGATGGCAAATAACTCCTAATTCAATAACTGCAACCAGAAAGGAGGAGACAAGTCTAAAATTAACACAGCTGGGAGGAAGGGGGTGACAATGTTCGATGCAGTCGAGTGACAGTCAGGATATTCCACACCAACCTGTATCACAGGTCCACGTGCCGAGGGACAGCGGGTCTTGCCCGTGATCGAGGCTCCGGCTCGCTCTTGAGCCACTCCAGATCTCAACTTTTTAAATTTATTTTTTAAAAATTCCATTTTTGATGAAATGCAATGCTCCTGTTCAGAATATAAAGAATAAGCTTTCATTCTGCTATACAATCTGGGCTGTCACAGGCATTAATACACAAAATTAGTATGCAACCAGGAGTACATTTAAGTCTGTACCAAATGTACACTGAAACCTCTGACAAACGTCTATCGCTCACGCAGGAGGCAGACAGGACCCACCTTTAACGCACTTTTGCATATTGCCTTTCCACAGTTTTTAGGTCACTGCAAGACAGAAACAGTCATTATCTTTTCAATAAACATAAAACGATATAAAAGTCTCAAAGTGGTTCCAGTACGTCCAATTACCTATCCCCTCCTGGGAAGAGTCTCAGTGGAAAAGTATCTGCTGCCATTAGAACCACCACTGCACCAGAACAGTCACCTTGTCAGGAACAATCCAACAAAACACTTCTTGCTTTTGCATGATAAACCACCCCGATTTTGCGTACGCTCTCTGCCACGGTGCTGGCGAAGGCTGTGTAGGCGATGCCCCACATGGACCCTCCACCGAGTGCACAGCTGAGCTCCAGTAGGGCAGAAGCTGCTGCCTGCTGTCGTCCCAGGCTGGCCACCCACTCCTCAAGCTCATCAACGGGATTTAAGGTAGGGATACTCAACGGACAACAAAATTTACACTTAGTTGTGAGTGAGGAAACGCAAACCCCAGTGCATAGGGGTGGAAGGACAGCACAGGGAGCCACCACATTTCCATGTTCCCAGCTGTAAAGCCGAACCAGGTGAGGAAGCCCATAGGATGGGCACCATAACCAACGGGAGGTAAAGACATCGTGGATGGAGAAAGGCAGGGAAGGCCAACTACAGCCCTGCAGAGCCATCCGAGCGCCAGCAGCACTACTCAACCTTTGCAAACTCTGCACAGTGACTGTACTTCGCAGTGTCGACAGAACAGACTTTGTGTTTCAGATAGCAATTAATTATCCTTACATAGCTGAGGGACAAGCCATGCCGACCTCTAAAATCCACAGTTTACAAGTACGCAGTACAGGAATTATTTTCACAAAAAAGGATAATAAAGGCTTCATAATGAAATAAGAAGCTGTGGTCCTTCTGTTGGACTGTGGTTTTAGTCAAGGTATTACAAAGTACTATTGAATGCTCTTGACTTTTTTGTTGTTTGCTTTTGTAGTACAGGTGATCGCATCATAACGTTGTAAAAAATTATTTGAATTGATGTTTTTCTGACACAGTACCATACAAACCAGCCAAACTAGTCTGGGAAACTGGTTGCAGCATAAACAAAACCACTTGCATTTACTACAGTCACCCAGACTTGGCAATTCTGGGGTTATGAACACGCAGAATTTGAAGGCAACATACCCCCACCAGAACTCACATTGCCCTGCTCTGAAAAGACATGGTTTTAAGCTAAGTAAGAATTTCCACAAGCCTCCAGAGTTATCAAAACTACACCAATTAGATAAAAAAAAAAAAGAAAGATGTTAGGCATTAATTAGAAGAACACAGTTGCTGCACGCACGCCAACAGGCAGGAGGAAGAAAGGTAGGGAGGAAACCAAAACAACACTTGCTGTAAAAACCGAGGGGGGCGGATTTGTACCCTTGATCTCGTTTTCCTGAGCTGACAGTGGCACCTGGGTCAGCCAGGCTTACCGCAGGTTATTGTCACTGTTCCACAGAAGTTGAGATAAAAGCTTTCATCTCTTCCATAAAGAACGAAGGTACAATACGGGACACAAACAACCAACGTTAAGCATTACAGTTTCCCAAGGCGTAACTGCGATTTAATGTGCAAACATAAAGTTTATTTTGTGACAGAAGACATAAATGCACAGAGCTGCATACGCCGGTGCCTGGGTGCTGTGAGTGGCGGGTCCCTCTAGGGCAGGCAGGGGGGAACCAGCGCCCCGAGCAGGCCCCTGCCCGCCATGGTGGACGAGGCACGACTGCCGCTTCGCTCCCACCACCCTGAGGGAGGAAGTTCCATCTAAACCTGAGGAGGGACTTCTTTGCTGTGCGGGCGGCAGAGCAGCGGCACAGACTGCCCAGAGAGGGGGGGGAGTCTCCTGCTCTGGAGCCATTCCAAACCCGCCTGGACGCCGTCCTGTGCCACTGCTGGAGGTGCCCCTGCTCTGGCGGGGGGGGGACTGGGTGAGCTCCAGAGGGCCCTTCCAACCTCCACCAGTCTGGGATTCTGTGACTTCAAAGACCCTCAGCATCACGGCCCCAGTCCTGCAAATATACAGAACCTGATATAAGTCCTGTACAGTGGCGCTAAGCCAAAGGCAAACAGTGTGGAGATCGGCGTCAGCACAGAGACCGCCGCGCAGCAGCGTTCACTGGTCTCAGTGCCAACAGGCCGGGGGACAACAGGCCAGGCCGCTCAGTACGCTCCTCCCACTCTGACAAACATCGGTTCAGACTCTTGCCAGGTTTACAAGTTTTCACACAGAAAATAAAGGGAGAAGAATATTCCAGACGCATCTGACCAATTTATTGCTAATTCCTCCCAACGTCGCGGGGGGACCGCGCGCAGCCGTCCCTGCGGCGCTGCAGGCCGGGGCCTGCGCCCTCCCCACAGCAGAGCTGCCAAAGCGTCGGCCGCTCGACGGGAGGGACTGAGGGACTGCTCCGAAACCCGGCACAGGACACAGGGCTGCGTTTTGGGGTAGTTAAACCAAACTGAATTTCACCAGACATCGCTTTCCTGTACATAGCAAAAGAGGGG
>VZSZ01009377.1:924425-934459 GCA_013398815.1 Ibidorhyncha struthersii | reverse complement strand
GGGGAAGGGGGTGTTTTGCTGCGCCACGGCCATGTGAGAAAACGCTGGCTGCTATTGCACAAACTCCACTTTTCTGACTCTGCCTTGAATGGAAGGAGTTCTGTAAGGCAGAATGTCTAAGTGCTCCACAGATTAAGCAGCAATATAATAAACATAAGTTAAATGTCATAAATAACCCTTGGGTGACTACATTACCCAACCCAGCAAGGAAAAAAAGCCACCAGCACAGTACAAGCCCCAGTGAAATTCTAAGCCTGTCTGATGCTTCCTAGTATTTTCTAATGTTCTAGTTTTCAGATATTCCAGATTTGTAAAAGCAGGATACTAGTTACAAATACCTGTCAACACATGTCATAGCCCAGGACTGAGAGAAGTAAAAGGAGTGAGGAAACGACGGCACCTGGGTCAACACAAAAATAAGAATATAAAAGATGAAACTGCATAGAAACTTACCTTACCAAATTACTAAAGATATCCAGTAAGGCTGAATAGAAATATTTACTTTCTCCCCATGTTTTATGTATCGCATTTGTACACTGTTGCTGACATAAAGCTCACCTAATGTCAGCAGACACACTGATGCTCCAGCAGAGGCTCTGCGTCAGGAGGAGACCGCTGCGGCATTCCCCGTGGGTGTCACACCAGCACCCAGCCCTGGTGTCAGGAGCCCAGGCTATCACAGGTCGGCCGCAGTAAGTGCTGGAAAAAATTCTCCCTTTTTTTCCACGGCTTATAGAAGTCCCACCCTGTACTCGGCCGGGAGGACTGTGGCCGGTGCTCCTGCAGCAGGGTGGGACTCTCCGCAGCCCTCGCTAGAGGCAGGAGAAAGCAGAAGGGCTTTATGTAACCCATCTACCACAGCAGACACAGAAACTATTTGCTTCTGGAGACAAGACCCACCAGGGTTTGGGGGGGCCTGGGGTTTCTGGGTTTTTTTTTGGAATGCAGAGAAAGAACAGCGAGTGGGAACAGGGTGCAATTTACCGCGCTTTCACTGCGCTGCTCTCAGGACAATACAATAAAATCCTGCTGCTCTCTGCAGTCAAGCTGACACCTTTTCCATCTCCCCTGAATCATTTTTGAACATCTAAATGAAACTTTGTATTGAATACAAATGGGAAATAGCACTTGCTTAGCTCAAATATCTATTTTTATTTAATCTTGGGGGTTGGGGTCGGTATGAGAAAAATGTTTTCAGGACAATACAAAGGGGTAAGGTGGTATCCGGCAGACTGAGGTTCTGCAAAACTATCTCCAGACTTCAAGGAATTCAAATTACTAATTAGCTCCAAATAAAAGAGAGTGAATCTAACAGGGAGAAGAGAAGTGCGCGCAAACCGTAGAGATCTTCCCCGTTCCTCGTAAATAAGCAAACTGATCCAGTCAGGAAACTTACTGATGCTAAGGTAAAACCAGAGAAGGGCAGAAAGCATAAACATGGAGGCACCATCACCACTGCTATTTTTCCATTTTTCTCCAATTAAGTATACCATAGCTTACACCATAGTTGTGCATAATATAAAATACACAGTTTTCAGCACTGCCAAGTCAATATTGCTTTTGGTGTATAAGCAATTGCATTTCCTTATTTTGTGTGCTTTTATCTGTAGAAACCTAGTGTTATAGTCTCTTTTTCACAGCTAATAATACCTTAAAGCTTATGCTAACTAGCTGAGCACTCTCTATGATACTAAATCTTTTATGGTATTTTCACAAGACATACATTGTAGTAACAGCCTGAATGTATGTGGGACAATCTTTGTACACTCTTGCTTTTAAAGAAGTCACCACAAAATGACATTTGCTTCTGCTTTGGAGTTGCAATGGGTATATAATACACATATTTGTTAAATTTGTTGAAATGCAGTTGACTGAATGAGAATACCACGCAAAGTGAATTGCTTTGCCTTCAGGCATCAATTATCAGTGCATCTTGACTATTCTCCTCCATTCTTTACGTTCTCTGACGTTTCATCTCTTCCTTGATTGGGAGCAACCATCCTATAAATAGATTTTTTTTTGCAGTAATTGGGAATAAAACTGACTAGCATGGACTGTAATCATTTGGAAAATTTAGCCTCCAACTGAATAATTGTACAGGTTTTGGATGCCTGATACACTCCCTTGCTGTCTCTGAAGGTTATTTTGCATTTAATGAGTCTTCGTACGTTTAAGCTAAGGAAAAAAAACTATTAAAAAGCTTCATAACAAAGTAGCAACACTTTGGACAAGATGCACTGTTTTACTGCTCCGGTATTCTGGAGCCTACATGACTGCTACAGAAAGGAATGAAGTGTTAAGAGTACATGTGGGGCACGGAGTGAGGAGCAGGGTCCTGCGCAGGCTGTGTGTGTGCAAGGCAGGGGCAGAGATGGGCTGTTGGCACGGCGCTCTGGGGTGTCCCACCTAACTGCGACTGTCAGAGGGGCTCTTCAAGGTATAAAAAAATATAAAGGGTTATAATAGTCAGCTGTAAGATCAAATGCATTACATGAGTATCTAAGGAGACATTGCTAACTTTAGCAACACAGCATTTCTGAACGCAAGGTAAATTCTTCCCTCTGGTATGCCAATAAAGTCCAAGAAGAACCTTATACCCCCCTGAACTCTGGTTACCATCCACATTCCCATTCACCCCAGTTAAGCTCAGCACAGGCAGCAATTCCTTTTAAGAAATATCTTTTTGTAAGAATCTTATTTCAGATACAAAATTCTTTTGAATAATGATAACCGAAGTCGTTATTTTAAAGCCCAAATAAACGACATTTTAATTTAAATGCAACCTCTTTTTTTGTAACAAGGGAACATCGGTAGAGCAGAAGATGCAACCAATATATTTAATATTGCACAGTTTCTAACTGATTGGGAAGAAAATGTCAGTTATTGAGAAGTGAAGCATAGTCCAATCAAATAAAACAATTTACATTAACAGCCCTAGCAGCAGCGCCCACAGATCACGTATCACTTGGTGCTCTAATCACTGAACTAGTTTCTTGCAGAATGCTGCAAGACACTCAAGGGTTGGAAGTTTATTCTGCAAAAGAACGGACCCTGGGCATGCCAAAGAACCTCCGACAGCATGATATCAGGGTTGAAAATCATGCAGAAACCAACCTGGATAATTTTACTGCATGGGTGTCAGACACATTAGACCTACCCAGCAAATTCACACTCATCTGTGCATCATCCAGTAGCCTCTCCCTTTTTTTTTTTTTTCCTGTTTTTTACAGACAGCTGCCTTACATGGCCCAGTCTGCTTTCAAAACACCTCTCCTCACAAATACGTAGCAATGAACTTCAAGGCTGAAGTTTTTAAGACCACAAATCTGTTTCTCCTGGAACAGGCTGCAAAACTTGGTGCCAGACGACACTGGGATGATCACAGATCTCCTGGAGGGTGCTCTTCACTCATTTTTTTTTCCCCACCAGTGACGTGCAGCAAAGGAAGAGGAAAGATGAGACAGAAAAAGAAGTTAAAGTGAACTGTGAGCAGATATAGAAGAAAAACAGAAAAAGAACAGGAAAGGCAGGGAAAAACTAATTTAGGCTCAGCCATCTCAAAAGAGACCCCAGACAGTGGGTGTGAGCTAAGCGATGGAGTAGAAGACAAGGAGCAGAGGGGAAGGCAAGGGCCACATTTCCTGACCAGGCCCTTCTGTACAAACACGCTGGAAAAAACTCTGTAAGCTCAGGTAAGATTAGAGGGAGCAGAGAAATGCCACAACTGAGGCAGCGAAGCCTTAGTTAAGAGAAGAGGCGTCATTTCCATTTCAGCATTTGCCTTCATAAAAAGCTACAAGAACAAGGGAGATGATAAGAACAGCCATTTGCCAATATTTTCCAAAGGAGGTTTTGCAGTATCTAAGTAATTGTTCAGATTCTATTTTCAAAGCCAATTCAAGATCCTAAGTTTCAAAACTCACTGGAAAGGTGGTGGCAAGTCACTCACACACTTTTGCCTACAGTAATGTCATCTCTCTAATAAAAATTTACCAGAAGCATGACCTACTGCAAAGAAAACAAGCTTCTCTTGACAAGACAAATTCTTTCTCAGACTAAGCAAGCACATCTTGTTCATGCAAGTCAATCGCTAAGACTGTATTTTTGAAAGTCCCATTACATTTTGCTTTTTAGGGTCCACAGTATTATTGCCTTGGGACTAGGCAACAGGGGGACTAGGGACTAGGGATTATCTCCCTTTCAAGCCCCATATGAAGATGAGTAGTGATTAATCCTGGAGAAATGGGATTTTTGTTAAATTGTTTCGTAAAAAAGATAAATACAACAGCAAAATCTATCAGGACTTCAATATTTCACCATCTCCTTCAATGCCCATCTGTACCAGACGTATTCTGCATGTTGCCCTCCATGAAAGAAAAGGATTTATAGATATTAATTTCTTAGTCTAGCCAAGCAATAATCCAAGCAGGAAAAAAGTGCAAATCCCAGCATATGTTGGCCTCAATTTTTTCAGACATTTTGAAGTCAGGAATAACATTGCGGAATTCATCCAGACCTATCCCAGCAGAAGATCATTTGCATAAGAAAAACATCCCTTTGGAGCCGGGGGCTCTTACAAATATTCATAAATACTAAATATTACATACCACTGCTGAAAAGGCTTAATCTACTACAGGATTATCGCAAGAGCTGCAAAAACAATAAAAGACCTTGACACAACTAAAGCACTGTTCAAGTACAAGTGTCCCCAAGGCTCTCCCGACCCTAACGCCTGGCACCGGGCTGTTACGGGGCAGCCTGAGCGGTGCCCCCCTCCCAGCAGCCACGGCCCTGCTCTCGGCTGACCTGCCACAAATTTCCCTCCACCCTGAGTCATAGCCAAGATAGGAAACAGCGAAAAACAAGGGGAAAGCAGAGCAATCACAGCAGCTCTTGACTGCAGAAGTTCTGCCCCGCACAAACCCCAGCTTTACACCGAAGCCGGGGGTGGGGAGCAGCTCCCAGGGCACGTGGGGCTGAGCAGTGCCCCCAGTGACACGTGGAGCAGGCAGAGCCTACCTGAATTTCTTTATCCTTAACAAGTTTCAGGCTTTTGTTTAATTTTACTCCCTGAACCCTCTGTAATGGGCCACTGCATAACTCACTGCATCCCAAAGTGTCTCCCAGAGGCAGCCTGCGCTGATGGCCACTGCCCTCCCCTCCTGCACAGGGTGCAGCCCGCGGAGCGCAAAAACATGAAGCACACCTGCGTGTTCATGTCCCAGCAAGAAGCTGGGTCCTTTAATTAACCTGCAACAAGAGGGAAATCTTATTCCCATGTCTCACCTGTTGTGCAAGGAAAACCAGGGGTTTACAGTTCACAACCCATGGAAACAGCTGCAACAACGTGCACTTTACAGCCTACAGTATAGGAACGGCAAGAATAAAATCAAAATGCTCAGGCATATTTTGAAAATACAGCCTAGCCACATTTTTAGCAAAAATCTTCTCTAGAAGACCCAATACATACACCCACATTTTGACTATTATGATGTACAGCTTCACTTCTGTGTCAGATTCCTGCAACGCTTAAAATCCAAATTAATAAAAAATTCTTACTATTCATCAGTTCCATGGAGCCAATCAAACCGAGATATGGTTATTCTTGTAGCCCTGCAGAATACATATTTTGCCCAAAATATGTTCCTAATCACATTGTTTTGAATAATTAGTTCATTGACATTCCGGTGCTACAGAAAATATCATTAGTAATTTATAGAAGTTGCATGAAGAGTAATAGTTCAGAAAAGCCCAGTATGAGATAAATTAAGCCTACACCTTCATGAAAATCATTAAAAGGTAGCTATAATGATATGCCCACAAATCATCATTTGAAGAGGCTGAGCAGGAACCCTGCCAGATGTCAAGCCACCCTTATCTCAAATCCTTAATACCAGAGCCCTGTACAAGGCTCGTGCTTTAGTTCTGGAGAGATGCCAGCACGTCTGCTGGAACTACTGGTTTGGAGAGTCTGCTAGAATCCAGAATAAGGGGGAAAATCCTGCAGAAAAGGAACACTTTGATTTCCTTTACCAGAGGTACCTTTGTGCTTCCTCTCGTGCTGCTTTCCATCCCCGTCCACAGACCCGTATAACTGTCCTGAAATCCCTCTGAAAGACTTGGCTTGGGTCCGCCGCCCACAGGGACGCAGAGCACCCAGCTGGGGTCCTGGGGACTCCGCTCCACATTCGCCACCACCTTCCCCGCAGGGGATTGTTTTGCCCACCTTCCATCTCCCCAGGTGAGCCTGTGCCCCCTCCTTTCACCTTCTGATTACAAATATACCTACACAAGCTTTTTGTTCCCACACTCTAAGTCTGTATATCAGCAAGGGCTGACGCTTTCTCTCCCCTTCGGCCTCCAAATTCTTTTCTATTTCAGATCTTTCCACATTATCTTACACCTCAGAGGCACGACCTTGCACCATGATGCTATCATTTACTTCATCTGTTTGCGTTCACTCTATTTGCATATCCTTATCGTATTATTTATTATTCCACACAGAGTTCTGCAGCCAAGAAATGTATGAATTAAGCAACATACATGAAAGAGCGTTATGGAGAAGGCACAGCATCCTCAGCTGTTCACATTAGCGATACAAATTTGGGGGGGAAGTGGTCTATGGCAGCCTAATTAATTTCCTGCTCCCTTTCAACCAATTACTAGGCATTTGGGGCTTTTTAAAAGTTTAATAATAAGAATCAACATTATCTGTAGATTTACTTAGTGGGGAAAAAATAAATGGTGTAACTTTCAGTGAGGAATTTAAAGTTATGCACATTTTACACACAACTTCAGCTACCTGAAAGAGTAGGGATTAAACACACTTCCAAATTAAATTTCTTTTCAAAATATTTAAATATAAAAATAAAGGAGGCCGGCATAATGTGTAGCAGTCTATACTCATACCTAAACGGGTTTCATATTGAAAAACATTGAAGTAGCACTCCTGTGTCAAGATGAGGATTCCAGAAAACAGCTACTGCCTTATGTCCTTTTTCCAAAATAGAGAGATAACAACTCATCTTGTTTAGGAGAAGAACGATGATATCAGTCATAACATATTCAAGCTTATTTTTAATCCTGATGATAGTAAATGTGAAAACAAGTTCCAGCAATCAGCTATTTTTATAGGAGTTTTGTGCCACGTGGTAACATTACTTGGCTGCGGTTTACTATCAAACTGACAGCCGCCTCCTGAGGATCTTCGCTCGTGGTATGAAGATTTATAGTCTTTGCGTTGGTTTAATTAACTCAAATCCAAAACCGAGACAAACTTTTTTGATCTGATCCAACTGTTGCATTGCTCTATTCTTAGTTTACAGTGACAACAAATGAATACTGAGGATATTTTCCTTAACTTGTTTCTCTTTGTGACTAATTTACCAAAAAGATTTCAGAGCACAGCGCAGGTAACTGGGAATCTCAGTGAAAAGGAGGAGGCTGCAGAGGGACATTGACACACAAGTAGGACATTGGTCAAGAAAGTTCGTTGAAGATCATCTCCTTGGTGCTCAGCATCAAGCTCTGTTTCTATTTACTGCTGACCATAGAAGTCACACAGCGTGCCCTGAGATCCCAGCAAAGCTCCTCTCCCGCAGGACAGCCTCTGGTGGGAGCGCAGAGGAGAGGCCACAGCCTCAGCGCAACCCTCCCGCCCCGGCCCCAAACGATGCTGGCAGAGCTGGCTTTGAATTCAAGTGCTCCTGATCATTTAAACTGTATGTGCCTTCAGGCTTTGCCCTTGGGAAGCCTTGACACTGGAGAGAAAAATGGTCACTTCACCCTTCCACATCACTGGCGCGTGTCTACAGTAGGCAGCAGCGCAGAGCAGGAGGAGACTTGTAGGGCGGTACAGTTGGTGCTGAAGTCCTGCCATCTACAATACATACATTTCACGGGGATTTTTCTTCAAAACTAGTACTAGCTTTGACCTGCAGACGGAATGGCCGTAAGCAGTTACAGCCCATGAGCCACGCTCCTGGAGCACAGAGCCCGGTCAGCTCCATCCGAAAAGAGCTCGGTCCACGCGCTCCCGATGCCTCCTACACACCCACTGGAGCAGCAGCAGGCAGCCAGGACCGAGATTCATCCCAGGAGCAGGCTCCTGCTCCAAACTGCAGTGCTCGGGTTTTCCTGCCAAAGCTCTCTTAGTTACCAACAAATGCCAAGGGGGCAAAGACTCACGCTTGCTGTTCTGGAGAGCTGCCAAGCTCCCAACAAAACCTCGCACGTGCTCCTGAATTCCGCATCTCTCTCACTGCTGTGCGGGCAGTTGGCCACTCTCTTGTGATATTTAAGTGGTAGAGAGCTCAAAAGAGCCTGAAAGAAGAGATGTATAAAAGGAATACGGCCTTGCACAGCCCCCAGCATTACGTAACCCCCCAAAACCCTCGCTGGAGGTTGAATAGAGAAACCCCGTTTTCCTCATATGTAAACGTGTCCTTCACAGCACCACTCGGGGACCGCGAGCAAAGCATGCACTACTGTAGCAACATAAACAAATAAACCTTCTCATATACTAAGAGTTTGTATGTCCTACCCATGAAGAATCAAGTGGGTTTCGGCTAAGGAGAAAACAATTAATAACCTCAGTCCATGAATATAGAATTTACTAGGGAATGTAGTGATAGGACGAGGGGGAACGGCTTCAAACTGGAAGAGGGCAGATTCAGATGAGATACGAGGAAGAAATTTTTCACTGTGTGGGTGGTGAGCCCCTGGGGCAGGTTGCCCCGAGAAGCTGTGGCTGCCCCGTCCCTGGAGGTGTTCAAGGCCAGGTTGGACGGGGCTGGGAGCAACCTGGGCTGGGGGGAGGGGTCCCTGCCCAGGGCAGGGGTGCGGAACTTGATGATCTTCCAGGTCCCTTCCAACCTAAACCATTCTGCGATTCTAACCCAGCTCTATCATTAATAACGATTCAATAATAAAGCCAAAATGGGATGGGTCAAAACCAGACAGGATCTGTTACCTACAAAGTAAAATCAAAACTCTGTTGTCAAAACACTCAGGGGATCTTTACATGGCACCTTTCAAGGTCTCCCCTCTGCATCCTGGTTCTGGGGCCTTCTCATTTTGGCTTTTCAAACAGCGATGAGAAGTTTGTGCATCATAAAGACCCAAAAGTATCCAACAGAAGAAACATTTGTTTTTGTGTCACTACCACTGTTTCGTTTATAAGGGCATTCATCTGCTGTTTATACAACAGCAGGCAGGTTTCCCTGCTGTGGTTGCGAACCAGGACATCACATCACTCGTTTCCATGCAAGAAATCCGCAGGGGAAAGGCACCTTACACTCACATCACTGCTTGTTTAACATGTGGGAGTTGAGCTTGGCACACCACAGAAACAGATGCTGGGATAACTTTCTAATTAAAGGGATGCACATGCTGACAGCCCTCATTCTCTTGCACCTTAAAGGTAATAATTAATGACAGACACAGGCATATGGGTTGCATCTCCGGACTGATTTTATAATTCTGTTGTGCTGCCATTTTGAAGGAGTACTTCGTTGACCCATGAGCTCCACAGGTCTCCAAAACAGCAAAACCATTGCAATTAAGAGACACTGCTACATCCCAATGGCTATTAAAACAATGTGAAAATAAAGAGAGAGATCATGGGGGGGTAGGCGGGGCAGGAGAAAGTTTTCTTAAAGGTGGGTGCATCTAATAGCAGTATGTCATTTTCATGAAATCATGATTTTTTTAATTTTTTTTTTTTTTTTTTATAATGTTGCTGCATGTTTCATAGAGAATTTCTCTCACCACTGGCCTGGAGCAGACACAGCCACTGCGAACTCCAGGTCTGGGCNACACACTTTATATATTTATATTACTATGTTCTCACTATGCAGGACCCAACAGGAGTCCCCTTACACCCCACAGGTACCAACTGGCCAAAGGGCAGCAAGAGATCTTGAAGCCTAAAGGCAGGATCCTTCCTCCAGAGCCATATTCCTCACGCTTTTCGATGTCTCCCCTCCCGGGAGCAGTAACAACAGCTCCAGGGTGAACAAGAATGTCCTTCCCAT
>VZSZ01009377.1:809559-924382 GCA_013398815.1 Ibidorhyncha struthersii | reverse complement strand
AGTGTCGGCCGCAGCGTGGCGAGAGTCTGCCACATTCAGCCTCCGGGATGCGCAGGCGTGGAAGATGTGGCACGGGTTAGGTATTTTTTATGTTAGATCCCATTACTTTCTCTTTAGCTCCCGACCTTACAGGATCAGGCTGTTTGGGAAGGAGGCCTGGACTCCGAGACGTCTGTTTTCAGATCAAGTGAGAATTATGCTCAAATCAATTGACTTCTAGCAATTAATAGGCCTATAGGAAAAAGAAGATAGATATGCAACTTGGTATTCCTTCACTGACTCTTCGAGTTCGGGCCTCGGTAAAACAGCCCGTAGTAAATGAATGCAAGGCTTCGATAAACACGCGGCTTCCTAAGGAAGGAGCAACAACCTTTGGTTTGTCCACTGGATCTGTGGCTTAATGAAACAGCCAATTGGAAATCTGTGGAAAACACAAGGAAATTCCCACAGGAAATTCTTTTTAGCTGAACTGTTCTATAAATAATTCAGTATAATTGACAAGAATCTTATTAAAAAAAAAGTGAAGTAATCTCAAACTTTTAGTTGAAACTTAAAGCAAAAATTCTACCCGATCTGATGCAATCAGTTCAGAAGTCACTCCCAATACAGAGCAAATACAGAACAAAACAAAAAGGCAGATGAAAACGAGCAGCTGGTTGCCTGAGATCAGTGAAGTGTGAAACTAAGCATTTAAATGTTTACAACCGTAATGGCTTTTGCTCTGAAGTTTTCTGCATTGTCTACAACATGCTGAAGGCTGACTTGAGCTACAAGCAAATGAGCTACAGAAGTGGCTGCAAGTCAATCATCAAAACGAGGTACAGAATACCCAGCACTACGTACGGCAAGTTTGCAGACTCTGCCGGTCACAACAAAGCTTGTACCACTGGGAGCATCTGGCCATCATTAAAATGAAAGCCTAGAGAAGGGTCTGTGTAATTTTAATCCTCCTCATTACGAGAGAAGGATACTACAGACAACACAACCGCTTCGCTTTTCTATTTGACTTCAGAGCCTGTTCACCGTTTTTTAATCTTTTTCCTAGAAACAATCGGATGAATCTAACCTTGGAAAATCAACAGCCCTTCATCTCCAGCATCCCCAGAGATCACAAACGGCTCTGTGTCCTTGGGAGAATAGGAGCAGCTAACGATTCACCCTTCCTAGGGTGCAAAGCAGCTTAATTAACAAAAAGCAATGTTCTTACTGAAGTTGTTCCTTTGCTCAAGTTAATGGTGCACAGTATTACTAGCCAATCTTGCACACCAGCCCCATGGACTGAACTCCCCAGTGCTCTCTTGCCATCTCAGCGGAGCAACCAATTCCACTGGTAAAATGCATCAGTTCCGTTTTTCTGCTTTTTGTTGCTATTCTATCTCTCTCTGATCTGATACAAAATATTCACCCCTTTTCCCTTCCTCTGCTGGGTTGAACAGCAAAGTTTCCATCTTTTAATAATCTTGTATATTTATAACAAAACTCTTAATGTATTTATACATATAGAAGATGAACCAGGAAATCTAAGACATGCTTTCATTACAGTATCCTTGGGACTCACCTAAAATCTCACTTCTATTTTATCTATTCAAGTTGCTTTGTTTGATGATGTAGAAATACATTCAACAGCAGCCAGTTTCCACATCTATAGCAAGTGAAATCCTGTGGCATACATGAATCATTTTAATGTAATATTTAGCAGAATAAAGTTAATTGAAGGTCATCTGTTTTTTCTTTTTTTTTTTTTTTTAAATAAGTTGAAGTGCCTCCACTGTCTCTCAGCATGGGGGAAAATAAGATAATTTTTTTAAAGAAGATGGAATTAGCATGAGATAAGTAAAGGTTAAATGTCATGATGGAGACCGGAGGCGTAATATTCCTCCAACATACAGCAGACCAGCAAAAAGAAGTGAAAAGAGGTATATTTAATCAAAAAGGGGGCAAAAAAAGAACTTTCACACCAAAAATATGCTTGCAAATTAAAATAGATTGAGATCTTGATCAAAGACTATAAGGTTTCCAGTTAATTATGACTATTCAGAGATAAGACTTTTTTGCAACGGGTTAAGCCAATGAGATGAAGTAATTCTAGAAAATTCCAGAAAAAGCCAAGTTGTGCTGGTTGAACCCGCGGGTGCGGAGAGGAGTGAACAGCCTGCATTACTGGAGCTGGGCTCCTACGCCGCTGGAAGGGAAACACACCCCAAACCAGCCAGTACATCACAGAATGATGGTACGGCTGGGGCTGGAAGTGACCTTCAGCGATCATCTAGTCCAACCCCCCTCCACGGGCAGCGACATCTTTCACTAGAACAGGTTGCTCAGAGCCCCGTCCAACCTGGCCTTGAATTTAACTTCAGCATCACCCTCGTAAGAGAGCAAATGAAACAGGCTAGGACGAATACAGTTATTCTGAACGGCATCTTTCACAGAGAGTCATCTGCAAATATTTTAGATTACAATGAGTTACTGTTGATGTAAAGTACACAGAAAGCATGGAAGAAGCTGAAATACAAAACAAGAGAATAATTTTTCTAGATAAGATCCTAAGTGAAACACAGTTAACGCAGCTCAGAAATACAAGTAGGTTACTCTCGATCACAGAGGAAGAGAGTTCTTGACTAAGCAGATCGAAAATGTTGGAAGAAAAGAGTATGACAATGTAACATTTCTAAATAAATACAAATGGAATTTAAGTTTTATTATTGCATTTCCTTTTTGACAATAAAATGGGCTGTGAAGAAAGAGAATAGCCTCATCATTATACTGGCAGAGTAGGCACCAAGATTTTATCATATGCATTTAATATTTTTCATAATTTCAGTATTATCTGTATGAGCAGCCGCTCATCCTATCATTGTTACTCCCTGAAGGCACCTGCAATTGTGCGAGTGGAATAATTTACCATCACATACGATAAGCTACACACTCGGGGATGTGGCATTTGTGGCAACAGCATCTCTAGGCAGACTGCAGCTCACTTCAGAGACAGATGATGTGATTTGCATGTTACTTCCCTCAATGACACTACTCAATTTCACTACTGACTAATATTTATTTAAGAGGCTGAAGCAGTGGGCATAGAAGCCCAAACCAGTAGCACCTGCAGCAAAAATACCCTGGCGTAACTTAGCAAGGAGAAAGCTAGTGAACTACTTTTAAATAGTGGAGTTACTTTTAAACCATAACATAAGAGGGAACAATGTCTTTTTTTAATGCTTTCAATAATACTATAATGGAGAACTTTTCAGTTCTTGAATTTCGTTAACAATGATTAGAAACACAAGCGTGGACAGCAGTTAATGTGGTATTATAAACTGACTAAAGTTTTCAAGAAGAAAAAATATTTTAAATTCGAGTGTTTCCGTTCCATCAATATACCTTTTCTGGATCAGTGCAGATCACCAGCACTTCTTGGCCAATGCTGGAAAAGACATGCAAATATCCTACCAATCCATATCTTTATATCAATAAAAATTATTTACACGTGTAAATGATATATAAAAATATGCACAAAGAAATTCCCATGTCATCAACTTGTATTTTATATTCCTCTAAAGGAAAAGCTTTAATAGACTTTCCAATACAGAGAATTGCTCGAATCCCAGGACAACTCTGTCCTATCTGTTTCACACTAACCTTAAATAGTATT
The DNA here is from genome assembly GCA_013398815.1 of Ibidorhyncha struthersii. Classification (NCBI taxonomy): domain Eukaryota; kingdom Metazoa; phylum Chordata; class Aves; order Charadriiformes; family Charadriidae; genus Ibidorhyncha; species Ibidorhyncha struthersii. The sequence continues at coordinate 920,733 of VZSZ01009377.1, read as the reverse complement.
ATATTTGGTATACCATATGTTTCAATCTCTCTGTCTGCCACCTTCAGATTTTACTTTCTGAGCTGCAGAAAACAGTATGCTAAATAGCAAGAAGTCTGGAGGTAAAATCATGTTAGATTTCTCTCCCTAGAGTAGAGTAACGTTGGATTAAAAGTATACCTCAAAGAGTCTTCATTTTAAAGATTATTACAGAAATCCTCCCATCATAGGATAAACACATTAAGCCTCATTACACTGATGTCCTTCAAAGCAAAAGGGGTCTAAATGCCATCTGAAAAACATGCTCTCGTGACTGACCCTGGGCTTTTCATGCTGCCAAGCAGAGGGCTGTGTGTGTCACGGGGCGGCAGGGCCAAAGGCAGGGGCTGGCTGCCTGGGGTCCACGCGGCGGCAGGGCACCGGAGAGCCACGCTCCTTCCCCGCCAGCACGGCACAGGCGCGCTGGCCCAGCCCCGTCCCAACGGAGGGGAGCGGGCAGGCTGGAAGCTGCAGGTTGGCAGTCGCCCGCGACACATTGTCCCATGGAAAAGCCTGGTCCATCGGCCTGCTCTTCATTGGGGTCTTTGGTTCACGGATAGCATCCCACCACCCGGCTGTGTCACTGGCCGGATTTAGGCCAAGGAAACCACAGTTTCATTCTGCAAAACTTTTATCATCTGGGATTTCATCTTCTAATGCCAAAGATGGATTGGGATTTCTTCAAACTATCAAGTTCAGGAAGAGAAGGCGATGGGAAGGCCTCGTTAAATGAACGTGCTATGGATAAGAAACACACCAAGAGGAAAGCAGTCATGTTGCCAAACTGTATGTCAACCTTGAAATATTTCACGTGCGGCAACGGAAAGCCCGACATTCTCCACACCTCACCTTGTGTTCCTCCCTAGTAAGTGTGGCCAGATACTACGGGACAAACCAACTTCAGAGTTAGAAAAACTATTCCTTTAGCTCCTCTGATTACAAAAAGACTTCTACCTCCCAGCCCCAGGCCCTCATTCAAGCACCCTACATTTCTCCAAATTGTTATTAGAGCTCTGATACTGAACGGGGTAATTGTTTCATCTTCTGTTGGAGTGCCTTGAATTGCAACAGTGATGCATCGCTGACCTCAGAAAATGTGACCGTGACTCAGAGACAATCACCAGACCAACACCAGCTTCACAATGGCCTGCAGCAAGGAAAGATTATGAGTTTAAATTTGTGTGTATTTGGGAAAACATGACTAAACTTAGCACCGCCTCTTTCTCAGCAATACAGTATAAATCTCTCCACAAGAAGGTAACTTTTGAAAAAGCGTTATCAGAAGAAAAAAGGAGTTACCTTCTGTTCAGCTCTCTTACAAACTTATCTGCCTCCAGAAAGCACAGATGAGGTGGATGCATTTCCAACACCACATCCAGCTCCAGTGCAGCCGTGTTCATGCAGGAGTTGGGACCGTGTGGACTCAACGCTACATTACATTACCCCAGGACAAAGCGTGTAAGACAGGCCATTAACTACCATTCACAGAAGGGTCAAACACTGTTCCGCTGCAGGCTGGGTTTCCAGTTTTGCAGCCACCGTCAGTACTAATCACGTACAGGAATCACCCACTAGCGCTATTCCTTGCTGCATCGTCTCCAGACACTATAGCCTGACACAAAATGCACCGCGGCCAGCAGAAGTCTTTTGGATTTCATCACTGGAATTGGCATCGAGTTTGGTATTAGGTTTCACCTCCAGAAATAGTTCTTGCAGCTCAGGCAGTTCATTTTCTTCCCAAGTTGTTTGGCAGTCGATCAACTGCTGCTGCTATTAAAAGCCAGCACTTGGTGATGGATGATCTAAGAGCTGGTTAATTGGACAGGGAAATAGTTTAAGCACCATATTGGTCTGTATTAGGACTATCTGAAAATCTGCAGTTTCATCTCTCTTGTCATCTGTGAAATTAAAGGATGGGCTCAGCCCACGGGGTGAGCACCCCCATCCCAAAGGCACCGGAGCTCCCGGGCACGGCGAGGGGCTCCCGCTGCCTCTCAGCAGACACCTTCGAGACCGACTCTCTTCCCTCCGCGACACCCCTGGGGACACCGACAGGACCTTGTGGGGAAGCTCAAACCCCCCTGCATTGATGCGTTTGTTCTATAAATACGGGTAGACCTTCAGCCTTCCGGACTGTCTGGAATTTGTCATCCACACAGTAATTCACTCTGTTTTAACAAAAGCCTAGGATAGGAATAACCTCTCCTTCATAGTCCCTGAAAACGAGAAATACTCTCTTTTTCAATTATTCATTACATTAGTATTATTAAAAGTCAAAGGGCCACTTAATGAAACAACATTTTAAAAGTATGACTGCATTAAAAACAGAATGCCACAGTTTTATAAAAACATCTCTGTCTCTTAGTCTATGTTGAATTACAAGAGAAGTGAGTCTGAAATCACGCTTGTAGCTCAAGACAAAACCTCCCTCTGATACACAAATCAATACATGATTTAATTGTGTTTTATTGCTTCTTTTGCTTCAGTCTGGGGTCAAGAAAGACCCTGAGAACATCCTAGTTGCTATTTTCCCAAGTTATATTCACTCAACACGCACCTGTTTTCTAATTCCAAACCTCAAGCTTTCTCCAGCTGCAGGGCAAGAGGGATGCCGAAGGAGCAAGCGTGTAACAAGAGCAAGCTGGTTATTCTCTTTCTGGACTGCAGCTTGTTGAAAGGTTTTTCCTCTATGACTGTCTTCTGAAGATGCCAACAAAATCACGACGGAAATGGTAGAACTAAAATGCTTATTAAGCGAAAGTGTTCTGCATGATGCAGGTGGCTCCAATAACGGACTACAGCGGTCTCCGAGCACTGAGCACCAACACGCATTTTTGCTACAAATGCTATTTTGTATACAGCATGGCCTTGGACAGTTATTGTAAATTTTAGGAAAAAAAAAAAGGGTAAAAACGCAGTCTTTCATCAATACTAGACTAAGAATTGTTTTTTTTCTTTTGCTTTCTTTACTAAACATGCTTTGAGATTCATTAAACATTGTTTCAGGGTTGAGCAGTCATTTTTCTCGCAGACCAACAACAGACCGATTTCCAAATACACGATATTGGCTGATGTCCAAAGTTACGTGCGCTAATCCCAGTGGATAAATTCTCTTGCAGTATGTATGGACCCTTTTAATCCCCTGGCTTTTTCTAACAGTGGAAGAATTTCTGAAAATTCCTAGCCTCAAGATAGAAATCTAGGTTCGTGCTCTGTATCTAATCTCTATCTTCGACTCTGCCGTTTTAACCTCTCTAATATCAACACATGGAGGTGATGGCTCTGTTTTGACTTGTATGCCGGAAAATAGCTATAGTTCAATTAGAATCAGTAAGAATTTTAAAACTGGATGCTAACATATTATTTGAAAATGAACTGCTGATTTTTATTCTCCATGGGTCTCTAAGGAGACATTCAATTTTCAGAGTAAATTTAAAATTTTTAAAAAGCCAAAATTGATTTTATCTTGTAGGTTGGAAATGTAGTTTAAAGTTTTATTAAAGGAACTAATGGAAAACCGTGTTTTAGCTTGAGGTTATACATTTATTCAGCCATCCTTCCCCCAAAAATCTCGAGGCACAGAACTGAAAACAGACGCCCACTCCTCTCTGTCCTTCACTGCTGCTCCCATTTGTTCTGCAAGTATGAAGACCAGCTGCTCTGTATCGCCTTCTAACGGCACTCCTTCAGGTCTGGTATGGGTACGTTCATCTCTGTGCACCAACAGATTTAATGACTTACAGGGAAAATCTGCCTCGGATGCACCCAGCCCCTCCTCCTGAGGCTGGTTAAAATAAGCACCGATTTGCCATTTCTTACCACTTTTCACTGGTGATTAAATCTGTCCAATGCAGAACTTGTAGACAGGCATTTATTTTTCAGGACAAATAAACACAAGGAATTTAGAAATTACATAAAGATATCAGAAGATCCCTTTAATATGAAAAAAAATTGGTACCTGGAGAATTGCATGGCAAGATAAACCTACCCAGAAGCATTCATTATTTCTTAGTAAACAGACATGCTGGAAGCAAAATTACTGCTTTCTGCAAACAACCAAAGGATTTGTTTAGTAAGCTGAAAGCAACATAGACAAATTTGCATCTGTTAGGTTTATATGAGAGTTTACTCAAGTCCTAGTGCAAATCTCCCAAAGGCACCTCACGGTTTATCTGCACAGCCAGAATAACAGGGTCTCCTGACAACAGGCTTAGGTCCTACCAAAAGCCATCTTCTTGAACTCAAGATCCATCTCCAAGGCACAGAAATTGCCTTTTGCACTTTCTTTCCTTTCTTAATGGCCACAAAAAAAAAATATCCCTGTATCTCAAGAAGCATTTTCCTCCATTATGCTTTAATGGTTAATTCACCACACTGAGAAAAGCACTACTTAAAGATCAATTTTACAGTTGGAATTGAAAAGAGTATGAGAAGAACAATCGCTCTATTCAAGGCATTACTGCAGAATGAGGAGCTTGATTTAAAGAAGTCCCAAATTCAGAAGATTATACTGTCTACCAGGAGAAAACCCCACCATTCTAGACGTTCAAGAAATTCCAGACTGGAAGCACATGGACTTGAATACACAGTCATCACTAACACCATCACCAAACCACATCCTCTAAGGCACTTGGCTATCAGTGCCAAGAAAAAAAAAATAATTAAAAAAAAAAAAATCAATCCGTGGTATTACCAATACTTGCCTCGCTCCATTTTCAACAATTAACTTTCTGAGTAAGTCAAGGGTATGATAAATCTTTACAGTGCTGCTCATGAATACATAATGTAGCACACATCAATACACTTAGTGCGATGTGCGTCCCTGGAGGGATTTTGTGATGACGGGAAGAGTACTGTGACATCCCCATTATGGTTTTTGTGTATACGGCTCCCCCAAAAACGCATGCGTCACGCCCTGCCATTTCTTGTACTGAGGCAGAGGAGAGCTCCTGCACTTGCTGGGTGACTCGTCCTGTCTCCTGCCCGCACGAGTCCGCAGCAGCCTCCCCGCAGAGCTCCGCACAACCCCGGCTCCCGCTCCACGGACTAACTGCCACAACAGTGTCCCTGCAGAGCGTACGGCATTTTTGCTACACAGGATACACGAAATGTCTTCAAACTAAGAACTGTCAGACTGATGACAAACTCTGGAGTATGAAGAATTAGGAAAGCCCCACAGACCTGGAGGTTACAGAGCCAACAAAAGAAATAGATAGGAAAACACAGGTTGTCAGGAAGAGATGGAGTGCGAGGAACACATCCGATGAGTTCTGACCATCCATCACAGGAACACCACCAAATCACTCATTTTTTGTACCGGTACTGAGACGAATAAGAGAAAATACCAACGAAGTAAAACGTTCTTGCAGAGCCACATACCTTTGGTCCTAGTTTCCACCCTGGCAGATCAGCTGAAGAAGCTTTAAGAGAGCGTGCCCACCCAGCAAAAGTCAGAGAGTATCTTGTGTGCCGTCCAGCTTTACTTCAAATATTTGCTGTTTCTGCATTCCCCAAATTAGTTATTTTTTCCGACATACCTCAATAGGCAGTACTTTCATACAGGATAAATAATTTCCTTTGCATATTTGTAAATATAGTTTGGATTTTACTCTCAGACATGAGCATGAAGTCACAGAAGCTTCCTTGAGAGGTACTGTATTCGCAGCAAAGAAAGAGATTTGAGGTCTACCCTCTATTTTTCTAACAATAATTCACTAGAAAATAAAATCACCACAAACACCATTACCACACAATTCTATAACAAACCATGTACTTTTCACTGCTGCTTTCACAGAGTCAACCTTTGGAACAGGAAGAAGAACACAGAACAACCACCAGTCTCCTTCGGAGAACCAGGCTTATTTATGGGCAATTTCCCGGTACTGCCCACCATAGTATCTGAGATCATTATTGCCGTCACCGGGGGCTGTAGTCTTACACAAACATAGAATGCAATGCTGTGATGATCTGGAATCCAGAACGTGGGGCATGGCGGGGGGAGGGCAGAAATATCCACGTCTGTCAGATGGAGGAGGAGGAGAACAGAAAGGGACTAACGAGGTATTTCCAAGATGTGACACCAAAATGATTCATAAAGGGACTGAACACCGCAAATGACAAGAAAGTGATTATTCCAATATTTTCCTTCGGTTTTGACTAGAATGTATTTCCACAAGCATATTTATTCAATATTTTCCTCTAATTAAAACAGTCTTACTAAGGATGTATGATAAGGAAGTCTTACTAGAAGAACTCAACGATGGAGCTTGTGCATCGCAATATTCTGAGCGGAAGCTTCACCTTTTAGCCAAAGCCTGGGGCTAGGCGTCAAGGAACTAAAATTCTATTCTTGGCTCTTCCATAAATTTTCGCAAAGCTCTTTCATTTTTCCTGCCCCAGTTTCCCACCTGTGCGAAGGAAGGCGTCGCACGCATTCCCCCAGCTATCCGAGCCTCAGCTCGCTGCAGCGGCAAGCGCTGCGTGCCAGGTACCAATCATCGCATCGCGGCAAGGACCGCTTCCCGAGCCGAGCTGCGACTCTGGAACGGAACAGGCAGCAGGACCAGCATCGCATCACACACACCGGAAAACATCACAGGGAACATATTTTCTTGCCGTTTTCTTTCAGGGCATTTCAGTAACAGTTTCAGGCCCAGCTACCGACTTGCACCTCAGCAATGATTATGAACCACAGCAGACCTGTAACTTACCCAGGGCGTTATCACAGCAGACATTGCTTTGAAGGTTGCACGGCAATTTATTCTGGAGATCGCTAATTCTGCCTGAATTGCTTCCTAAAAGTTTACACTCTACAACTATCTTGGCCCAATTAACTGAAGAGAAAATTAATTGACGCAGAGGCTAGCTAAACACTGTCTCACGGGGGTTTTTTGAAGTATCACCAACCTACCTGTAATACTCCTTCACATATATTACTGCATCTAAGACTTATTTTCAGTGAACAGAAGGTTTTAGCGCTGCACTCAGACAGGTAGAGTGTTTTAATAGCTAGTTACTGAGATTTTCAGCTGCGGTTACAATCTGCTGCAATATTAATCTCACCCCATAATTAGCTGCCTGGGGAAAATGCCTATTATTCGGAGGACCTAGGTGAAAAAAAAGTAGTTTCACAGGTATGAAACTCACGATTTATCTCCCTTCCAAAAGAGGAAGGTGAAGCGAGGCACATCTCTGGCTCCATTACACACATTTGACAATTTTGCTCTGCACATTGCAAAGTGCAGCACTGAGAGATGAACGAAAATAGTACTGCAGAAAATCAAAACTACTTATTTCTGATACAAGAGAACAGCATGAGAAACCCTGCACTTAAAGATCTCCACCCGCAAGTTATAAAGAGGCTGCAAGGTACTGTACAATATTTATGAGTATGAGATATATACTATAGATTAATTCATAAATTCTCCATACATAATTTATAGTCTATTTACAGAGTAAAACACTCATCACACAGCAACCACCACAAATGCATTCACTTAAACTTAAGGGCATTTGTAATGACTGCTCAGAAATAAGAGGCCCATAATAAACCAGTTACAGTCAGTGACAAGCTGACTACAATACACAGGACTAAAAAGAAAGGAAATGCATATTTTAGGCAGTTGATGTGCTATAAATTTTTAATGCTCTATACAATCTTTCATTTAGTTCGAAATATTTGTATAGTATTAAGTACATTATTTCAATTCAGAATAAGAACTTAGTCGCAACTTGTTTTACAGAGGATTTCCATTTTCTTTCCTAAATTTTATCCTCACACTAACATGCTACAAATTGCGGCTCAACAATTTTGTACCAAAGCAGCATAATTTCTCCATTTCCTCAAAAATCCTCCCTGAACGCGACTACTTTTTCTCTAGCTAACAATACAAACCAGTTGTACACTAGTTTTTTTGGGTATCGTGCACAATAAATTTGATGACCAAAGCCTGAAGAGTTAGGTAACACATGCAGGTGCGAGGCACAGTTCACACATTGGGGTATCGCTTCAGACATACTTAAATATGCATTTGCAACCTTGAAATAAAAGCAGAATTTGCTGCAGTAACAGCAAGAGATCAGCTCGCTGTGACTGCTACAGTTCTCACACACCGGAGGGAGACAGAATTTATCCGGCTCCAGCTCCAGGCGTCACCGCTGCAGAGCAATTAAAATAATCAGCCCTTTAGTTACACATCATTCCACTGTTTCCCCATAAATTACCTGTGAATCAAAGCCTTAAATGCTATGCTATCAGACATACATACATATTTATTTCCTTACATATAGTCTAAATTTCCGTACGAGGAATGGGGAGCATCTCTTAAGGAATGTGTATGATGTGCTCCCGCCTTCGTTAGTTGGTTTAAGGCACAAACTGTGAAAGGATCTTGTTACCAGACAGCATGTTTCCCATTAGGAAAAGAACATACTCAAACGCAGGAGCGTTACCGCGAATATCACAAGGCCCAAGATACACAATTGGCTTTTCGGATTTGGGTTGAATTGCTGCAATAAATGATGCTGTATGCCTTGGCACAAAGCCACAGATCCCCTTCCTTAAGGGAACAAGCTTGTTGACACAAAGTACGCTACCCTCTTTCTGATGATGATCTTTGCTCTTTAAATGTGTTCATGATGTTCCTCCACATACATACGAAGGTTTTTAATTGCTATTTAATATTAATGCAGGTTTCAGAATTGGAGAAAAAGGTTTGGAGTTGTTTTTGTTTTTTTAATAAATAAAAAAGACCACATCAGCTTCAAAGTTGCAGCTGCAAATGTGAGCGTTAGAGATGGACGTACCCCGGAGCTATTCACGGGTGTTGTTTATCCTGCACACAGGACTGTAAATTACTGAACACCAAAGGTGCCCCATTTTTAGCACAGGCTCCTCAGCAATCTGTCATGACCCCACAAAACCTGCAAGAGCTGCCTGGTTCTACTGGTGATGCTGTCGCTTCCTTGACGAGGTCAGTTATTTACATTTTGCATTAAGAAGTTACAGTTAATTAGTAGGCTAAAACTTACTTAACTCATTTGCATTTCAATCATTTTAACTGTCATTTTGGACATGTTGGACAGCAGATCAATTCCTCTTGTTTCTAATACTAGATTTGCTGAGATAATAAATCTTTCAGTATGGCATTTTTCTTTCTCCTAGTGACGTTTTAATTGACTTCTACGGACAAAGCTCGCATTATGTATTTCAGCTTCTTTAATTGCTGATCACTTTCCTGGTTTTCTTTAACACAATCGTATAAAGTATTAGGTTATTTAAGAAGATTAGTGAGTCTTACCATTGAGAACCATGCTCGCAGTTACAATTGAAATACACTGTGTTTTCGAAATTGGTTGAGGAAGGACTTTGAAACTTACGTTCCCGAAGTCTGTTTCACACAGTTTCATAGATGGGAGCCTAAGGATTATGTGGAGGAGTAAATCTGACACTCCTTAATTCATCAAAAGGACTGGCCTCCACCTACAAAATCTGTAATGATGTGCGATTTATATTAATCCTTAAAAAGAAATAGAAATCCCTAAAAGAAGCAGAAAAAAGCAGATTTGAGGTACCGTCAACAGAATATTACTTCTAATGATTTATGTCAATTAAGATTATTCCTGTGCTCTCATGAAAGCACCTTTCACTCCATCACTTCAGAAGAGGGGGATGTTGACTGCAAGGACCTCTCAGCACCAACACGAAGCAGTACAACCCCATTCCCCAGGGAAAGAGCGACCTGTCTTACAGTTCCTCCAGTGACACAACACAGCTTCAAAGCTATCAAACAGCAACAAGAGAAAAGCCATTTTTCATTATACTTTCAAGATGGTGCTGAGACAAAGCTATTAAACCAACTGCCTGATATATGCAAAAGGTTGAACTATTCCAAAGCAAAACCACGCATACCTCTTGCGCCGCTACTGCAACGACCAAAGGTCACTGGTGACGACAGGAGTCAGAAACTGAGCTATTTTCTTTTGGGAGAGGTTGAGAGCATGTATGCCGATAAAACCACGCCATGTTCTTAATCTAACGGCAACATCTTAAGGAATATTTCGGTCAATTTGATGATGAATGATGAATCATTTTGCAAGTCAAGGTAGAAAAACTATCATTAAAACCACCTTACTGTTACTTCAACAGGCTGCTTATTAACAAATCCGCTTCAGCTCTCATTTTCCAATTCACTGTTGGTGACTTTGGAACAAAAATTTTCCCACCTATCAGAGGCTTTCATTTGCCCCTAGATATCAGCAGAGCTTAATGCTGATCTACAAAACGTGTTTGGAGAAGTATCTGTGCCATCTGAAAATATCCCGTACCTGGATACGGTAGAAGATGGGGTAACGTCTCCAAAAGCCAGGACAGGCTCTCCGAGGCTCACTGGCAAAACCACCCACCAGCCGATGAATCGAAGGCATCCAGCAGCTGTATTCACAGCAATGGCAAGGATAAGCACAAGTCTGTGCACAGGCATGGAACTTAAATGCTTGCAAATGACCAGGCTGGGCAATGCAGTGGGCTGTATGCCATCTCCCCTGTGCATTATCGCTATTCACCTTTCAAAACCTGTGTCCACCAGTCACCCCAGGCAGAAAACCACTACTACTCATATAGGAACCTCACGTGGATTACCTGTGTACTTGTGAAAACTGCACTGTAATGTTTATCTTCAAGAAAAACTGACTAAGAGAAATGACTGATGAAATGCAAGAATATTTACTTGGCATATTGTTAGGCGAAGAACATTAATTGCCAACTATAATACACTGAATAAATTAGCATAGCCAACAAGCTCAGGACTGACATGAATTATCATATACTTCACACTGACTTTTTAATTATTCAGAAAGCAAATAAATTATTTTCAAGCTTCTGTTCTCTTCTGTTTCATGTTGTCCTTGTGGCTTTTAAATACATTTCAAAAATCTTTCCTTTTAAATTCAATTTTACCAAGCATCAGTAATTTAGCTTTTTTTTTTTCTTCTACAGAAGCATATAGATGGGAACAGAAATCACTCTCTCACCTGTAAGATCTGCAAGACTTTAGTCATATCTGTAAAACCTAATACTTTAAAGCCTTCAACAACACAAACACCACCTTTCCAGAGGAGGAGGAAGAGCCACCCGATGTCAGTTTAAGGCATATCAATGTATTAAAATATGGTACATTTACTGTTTTTTGAGCTCCTCTACCCAAACAAGATGTTAGCCATATTTAAATCTAAATAACCATAATGTGGCTTGGGTCAGTTTAATTACATTTTAAATACTTTTTTTTTTTTTTTTTGAATCACCAACACTTTGAACTTCACAGAAAGGTCCGTCACTACAAGTAGCTTTGTTTCCGAGACAGGTATCCCCACACTCTTCCCTTACCTATAATCACAAGCTTGTACACATCTGTATCTAGCTCCCCCTTTCAGTCCCACTTATAAAGACTATTTTTAGCCAGAGCAAATGTCAGTGTACAAATAAAATTAAAAATGCAATTAACATTAACAGATATAATGAGATGTTTAATTACCCTTGAAAGTAGGCCTTGTGAAGATCCAATAAACTTTAAAGTGCTTTTGTTACCAATCAAATTAATCATCATAAAGAATATCAGACTGTTTGCAATACCCACATACAAGGGTCTAATAGTGGGGATTCCAGTGCAAGGAAAAGATTCTGCCATTAACCTAGTGGAGAACATTAAGGAAACTCCAGTTTTTCTCCCGTTGTCCCCTACCTGCCAGAAGCAGAGCCCTTCAGAAGGACATTGTCCCCAGCGGGTCTGGCGGCACCCAGCACACCACGTCCCACTCTCTGCTGAACCTGCTGGCTGCAACCATAGCCCTCCAACGTAGGTAAGGAGAACCTGTTCCCAAAAGACCCCAGGTTGTTTTTGGAGAAAACACCTACGTTTACTAGAACTCTGAAGCTGTCATCTCAGAAGGGAATCGTATGCCAACCCACTCGCCTCATTTCCGAATGCAAAAAGCCCTGAAGACACTACAGGTTTCTCCATATCCCACCACAAGGATACAATCACTATTTTTCACTTGTGGAACCACGCCAGAAAGCAGTGAAGTAATTCACCACAGGCCCCACAACAAGGTAAGATATCAAAAGCCAAGACAGGAATCCATTTCTCTAACCTTCAGTCTGCAACTCTGTGGTCCGGTCCCCTGCCCAGGGGGTCATTCCACCACTCCAGAAGAAACAGTGCTGCTCCCTTCCCAAAATGCCCAGAGTACCCCCTCTCCGGGCTGACAGAGACGTGATCCAACCAACTTTCCTTCCATCTCTCTTTGGCTCATTTTGCAGCTCCCAGCTGGCCAGGAGATGCTCTCACACCCCAAGGCTCTTTGCTTAGCACCTCGAAGCCAACAGCAGTGGGAAGTGTTGAAAATGTTGTTATTGAAGCTGTTTTCAGTCCTAACTCTAAAAAGAGACGAGAAAAGCTTGATAAACTGTAGACTACATAAAATAGTTCTCTACCGTTCTGTGTACCAAAGTGCTGAACAAAAATACTTTGTATTGAACCCGAAAACACTGGAGTGCAACACAGAAGAAGCAATGCTGCCAGATCCACGAACCTTCATCATCCTCCAGAACTGAACTCCAGTTCACAGCGCAAACCTCTGATGCCAGCTGCCAGTGGTGAGGAAAGTAAGTCTGCATTTTTAAAAAATATGGATTGTAAAGTATTACCTTTAATAAACACCATGATCTTTGTATAGCGCAAAATCTTTAAACTTTAGGACTAGCAAGTGTCAATCCGTAAGAGATTTTTGAATTTTGTTCACGTTTGGAAAAGGACCAGATTCAACAGGGGCTGAAATCTAAACTGTTTTTTAAAAAAATAACACTTCACAAAGGAGACGAAAGAGCACATCTGGCCGGCCAACGGACGTGACATTTTTAAAAACACAAAACAGTTGTGAAAGGCAGGTTGGGCTCTCCTGGTTTGAGAGCGTTGAGCCCCTGCTGCCCCCCAGCCCTTGTGGACGCAGCACACGCACCATCCACACCGCAGTCAAGCGAAGGTTCTCTTCCTGACCGTCTGCCGTAGTGCCTTCAAGAAGGACCAAGGGATTAAACCAACGCTGAGTTGGTCAGCCACACTGAACCCTTTATAAACACACAAAATCAGGCGGGACACTATGGATAGAACATTTTTTTTTGATCATGAGCTATCTTCTTCAAAGTAAGTTTTGAATGTCTGGGTTTTTTTTTAACACTACTCAAATACTGAGAAACTTAAACTGACAGACTGGAGAAGGAAACTCTGCACCACACTGTAGTTACACAGTACCAGGAATGTCCTCCTCTGTGAGCAAGAAAGTATTTGATCACCATGTATATTTAGCATGCGGCTTGTCTGCTCGACAGCTGACAACAGAGTATGGTAACTGCAATTACAGCAGTGACTCCTGCGACATAAATACACACCGTTTTAAGAGAACTTATTTCCAACAGAGCTATGAAGCATCCATCAAACACCAACTTCTGTCATTTCTCTCATTTCGGGTTGCATTTTGCTTAAGTGGCCTGAACTAAGTTCATATAAAAATATCAATGGATAAGCTCTTGAGCATTCACTAGAATAAAATTAAAAAGTCCACCAGAATACAAAACAAAACAGCTTTGTACTGCTCTACCAGATTTTAATTCCAAGCAACTATCTGTCATGTACGGCTAGATTAGCCTTTGTAACCACGTTTGTTGTAGTGGAGATCCTGACAGGCTCTTGACTATAGTGGCAAAAAATGGCAGCACAATAATTACTTTTCATCTTTGTTAAGATAATCTTCCTGCAACCGTGAAGCTTTTAGCACAGGATAAAATGCTAGCCTCGAGTGACTCTCAATTACAACATAGCCTGGCATCTTTCTGTTGTCTCACTGTGTACTTCCACTTTCTTTATTATTTGGCAGCATCACTGAATCACTGAGATGGGGGGGGAGGATGACCTCCGGAGATCACCTAGTCCAACCCTCCCCCTCAAAGCAGGGTCAGCTGCAGAAGGCTGCTCAGTACCGCATCCAGTCGGGTTTTGAATCTGTAACTGGCAGACATGGAGGCTCTCACCAAATTCAGCTCTTCCTCAGTGGAAGAGCAGTTCTTTTTATGCTTCGTTCCAAACCTTCTTTCACAAACGGAGATGTGATACTCGGGCCACATGAACTGCCCTGCTCACACAGAAGTCTGGCAAAGCTTAGAACTTGTCCTGGTTGCAGCTGGGATAGCGATAATGTACTTTCTAGTGGTTGCTGCGTTTTTATATTGGTATGAAAGGAGTGTCAATAGTGCATATTGTTTTAGTTATTGCTAGGTGATGTTTATACTAGTCAAGGACTTTTTTCAGCTTCCCATAGAAGCTGAGAAGGAGCACAGAGAGAAGCATAGATGGAACGGCCAATGGAATGTTCCACACCATAGACATCACGCTCAGTATACAAATGGGGGTTGGCTGGGGGCAAGGTTCCATGACTGCGGCTCAGGTCAGGCTGGACAACCAATTCACCAAGCGGTGAGAGCGACTTGTGTCCTGTATGTTCTTTTACCATTATTATTCCATTCCCGCCACACAGTTACTGCTCTATTAAACTGTCTTTATCTCAACTCACGAGGGGTTTTTTCCCCTTTTCCCTCCTTTTCTCCCTCTTCACCCTCCCCTTCTGGGGGAAAGGGGAGCGAGCGAGCGGCGGCATGACCCTAGTTGCTGGCTGGGGTTAAACCACGACAGAACTGTACCCAAATTTGCTGAGTTCTAAGGCCAGTTCGTTAATCTCTTATTTGCATTCTTTAATTTATAGCAAACACTTTAAAAAACAACTAGCAGCTATAACACCAAATCTCCTTAATTGGTCTTAATTAAGTGCCCTATTAAAGACTAACTTCTCCTCATCGTGGCACATATTCCAAACGCAGACTTGCAGCTAGCAGTTGTTGCAGAAAAGAGGCCAGGCTGGCACCCTGGAACCTCTGCGGCAGACTTCCCCCCCGTTCTCACCTAAGGGCAATGTTGTGATCAAAGTTTAGTTAACGTAATTACAAAGCAAACTAATTACTGACACGCAAAACAATCTTTATTGAATGAGGAAAAGTGGTATTTCTGATTGACATACCAACTTAATCGAACCGCCCATCTAGCTACGTAGGAAACAAGCAAATGAGAAGATGGCCAGTACAGCAGTTGACAGTAATCCTTTAAAGCCCAAAACCCTAATCGTAACTTGCTTTTCTGACACTCTTAGTGATTTTGGAAATTGCAAAAGCAACAAAGTTGTTTTTAGCTAATTTTAAAGAACTGCCACTGTACCAAAGATATTTCTAAAGAATACTTTTCTCTTTAAGCACACGTGGGAATAAATGACCATATGATTCCTTAATACGGCATCTCAGCTGTATACCACTTTTTTGCTTAAGGCTGCATTCTTTAAACATGTCGTAGATCAACATGCCATAAGACAATATGTAAAATTCTGTGAAACATTTGTCAAAATTTGATACTTATCTAAACATTAGAATCAGTGTAGCCAGGGAGTATGTAGGTTATCATACAGCCTAGTGTCAAGTAGTGTTTTTTCCCTACTCTCCATAGCCTCTTTCAGCTCTAACCAAAACATTGGTAACAGTAAGAAAACACAAAAAGCAGTCCTGAACTCCAAAGGTGCTTCAGTAAACAGCATCTAATTCAGAACCATACTGACCCATAAGAGTATATATTAACTGGTACCAAACACTGCACTTGTAGAATCAATGGGTCATTTGTCACTGGGCTCAGCAGGAGCAGAATTTGTTCCATTAAATTTTGATGCTGGAAATGGACCACAGTTCAAGAAAGTCAGTCCTTCTTTCACTCTCACTTACTTCTACATGGATTTGCAGATTAAAGCGCTCACAATATTGTTAACAATATTTTCTGAAGGTTAAAGACAGTGAAAACTCTTTCTCTTACAGCTGCTCTTTCAGATAGTTACTTAATTTAAAAAAAAAACAACAAAACCCTGTATGGACTTTTCCCCAAGTTCACATGATGATTTTCCACAGGGGAAGCTATTTCTGTCATTATTACTTTTTTTCTGGACAAAATCAACCCCTAGAAATTTTTGATTAATTTGCAGCTTGATGCATAAAAAGTGAGCTTGTGAAATTACCAGAAGAGGTAAATAAATGATTCATGTGGGTTGGTTTTGCATGAATAAATTATTTGTTTCTTCTCTGTTTTTCATTTGATAGAAGAATGCAAAATTAATGCTACTCTATGCAAACAGAAAGCCTTTTATAAAATTCTGACCTAATTATAGGTGTTTGCTAAGAAACGCATACTTGAGTTTTCGGGCAAAAAAATTCTTGGTGCCATATGAGTGTCATGGAAGGAAAGATTCAAACAATAAAATATGCCCTTTCAGGATATTTAATAGGGAGAAATACACATTATTAATAATTCTGTCTTCCTAAACCCTTTTCACCCTTTTGGAGAGGTGATTAGATTGGTACCCAAAATACTACATCCCTACAGCTAGTGTTTTAACACAGAATATCATGCAAAGAGGTGTATCCCAAAAGATTTTCATTAATGCCAATAAAATAGATGGCATTTAAATTATCTTGTAGCCAAGGAAACAGAGAGGCACCTGACAAGTATTATCCCTCAGTTTTCTCCTTCAGAGGCAGCCCATACTGGCAGTTCGGTGTAATCCTGCAACAGGTGATGGCAAAAGTAATTCTTGAAACATTAGGGCTTCAATCACAACAGCACCTGCTGACTTGCAACCAGCTATTGGTAAGAAGAATTGTTCATAAAAGTAATAATAAAAATGCTAACTTACTTCTTGATAACTACCATTTGAACCAATGGAAAACATCTTCCTTCGGAGCTGTCTCCAGCAGAGCCAGGGACAGAAGAATACAGCTTTTTATCCCCAAGTACACGAGAAACCTTCGGAAGGAGGGTAATTATGTAGAACGGGTATCAGCTGTTATCACAGAGCAAAGGGCCGTCCCAGCTGTGGCAATGTGAGCCTCCCTGATTTCCCACGGAGGGGTTCTCTCTCTAAGTCCCACAACACCTCTTCTACAGAGAAGTTTCATTTCAACAGTGTTTTGCTTTTAAGTTTTCTGCACACACAATGAAGTTTGCATTCATATCCCAGCTTATGTCACAGCACGCCAGCTGCCTTCCAGTACCTGCCGCGTGTAGGTACAGTCCCATCCCTCAGGTTTCATAATGTCCTTTCGCTAATTTAAATGTGAATTTATACCATTGCCAACAAGAGCAGAATTAATTTAGATTTTACAGCTTTCCATCTTTACCTGCTAACCACTAATAAATTCCTTTAACAGGATTTCATCAGAATAACTGTCCAACAATTTTGGATACAAAAGAAAAAATCCATCAAACATCTCAAGGATTTAGACATAAGTAGAAATTATCAAACTGAAAATTGTTCATCTGCGAATATGAAAACACAAAACATTCCAAATCTAAGGGCTACCTTTAATCTGCATGTTAGAAAGTGAAAGGAAACATCACCACAGAAAGCTGAGAAGAGGGGTAGGAGCCACAATAACTAAAGAAAATTTGTGCTATCAACCACAATATTTTCTACAGCAGTATTTCTTCAGACATTCTAATCAAAACATACACAGCCCTTCAAGAATGTACTTAAAGACTTATTTTAGATAAGTCAGAACGAATATTTCCTGTTTGACCAGTAGTGCCTATTTTAGGTATGTTCATGCAGTGGCTTTGGCACATTTGCACGTATTTTCCCCCAAGGAGATTCCACTGCTCTCACGCTAATACTAACAACCCCTCTTTGCACCCGTGACAGACAGACAGACATACTGATTGACTGACTGACTCAATCAATCGGAGGGTCGCAAGTTGTGTTTTGCAAGAGAATCGCCCAAGAAGTTTCCATTAACTGACCCGTCTGCTCCTACCTCCGCAGCTGCCGGTTCTTCAGGCACAGCCTCTCCACCCCCGTTACGGCCCTCGCTCCTCCATCTCCCTCCGGCTGTACTACAGCACACATTACTGATCCCAGGCTACCCAATGATTTAGCCTACTCTACATATTAAATATGGACGAGGACGTAATAATTACTCTATCAGTCTTTCTGTCAGTTTCAAATTTAAACAGCAATAACTCATATTCATTACCAGATGACGGAACGGCAACATGGACACCGTTCCGCAGCGGGGACTCCTCTCTGCCAACAGCCTCTGCGTATCTACACTGAAGGACGGAATTCCATCTTAAATGTGTGATACATATTTAATTCAAATTTATGGGAAACAATTATTTGAAAGGTCTGTCCACAAAGCAGTGAGACATTTCTCAAGCTCCAGGCAACCATTGCTGGCCGTGCGCTCCTCACCAGCAGCACGGACACGATCCTGCGCTCAGGTGCCTCCGCAGTGCAAGACGCACCGGGCACCTCGTCCTCCAGGGCCAGGCAGTTAAGCCAGAACTGACTTACATCTAGATAAATCTGGCAGATCTTACAAGTAATGTGGGTAATTAGCAAGTTAAACAATCACACCACTCTGGTACTTTATGCCGAGCTTGAATGCCCTTGATAGAAATCAGTGAGGTATCTACTCCACAAACATTTTTGTTTCTGTACACAATGTGGCTGCTACAATTCAAAACAGACAATTTAGTGGGTGGATCTGTAATTAAATTATTATGGCTCATATCTAATTAAAACGGATTTGAAGGCACATTTCAAGCTGTGGTTGGATGTCAGTTTTAAGTTGCCTCGCACGGCTTGGCACGCAATCACACCGAAGGAGGGCAGAGGGAAACAGCATCCAAGACTAAGAAAAGGAGGATCTAAAAATAAAAATGTTTTGGAATGACTGCCTTTCATTCTGAACCCAGCACTTCATTATTGGCACGATACCGTCCCACACCACAGCTCTCTCAAACGGGCCTTGAGACTCACAGAAAGAAATAAGAAACAACTGAAAATGCACAGACCATGGTTGTACCTGGGTTCTGTACACCATTTAACAAAATGCAGCTGAATAAAAGCCTTCCTGCTTTATTGGAAAACAGTTTCAGAGCCAATACGTAATGACAAGCCAGACAAGCCAGAAAGGTATAGCCTGGTAAGACACACTATACAACCCGTGATCTTATAGTAATAAGAGTTCTCAGGTTTACCCTGGCACACATCGCCCCGGCTGCTTTTGCCGGAGTGCAGGACAGGCACAGGCACACCCCGCGGCACCGAGGAACGCCATGGCGGCACTCCCAGCCCTCAGCGCTGCTACACACTCCCAGCCATGAACTACGGGACACACGGGGTCTTGGTGCACCACGACAACACAAACCATTTCAATTCTCTGCAGACAGACTTACCCTGTGGAAGGTAACCACACTGCACCACACTGTCTCGCAGCTCTAAAAAGGGGGGGGGGAAACAACTTACATGTTGTCCTGGTTTGAGGTAAAACTGGACCAATTTTGTTCAGTAACTTCACTTCTTAGCTGGGCCTCTTGTAACTACCGAAATTAACAGCATGTTGTGCAGGCAATGTTCGCTCTCTCAGAGTGGTAAAACCAATGTTACAGCTGCTGCCCAGGCATGGTGTGCGGAGAGGCTCTTGCTTATCCTTATCGCTGTAACCCCTAAGGCCAACCAGCTTTGTTGTTCGCCACGTTGGAGGGTCGGCAGCGGAAAAGCACAGTGCGGTCCCACCTGTGGGGAGGAGCGGACAGGACAGGTGACCCAACACTGACCAACGGGGTATCCCATCCCATCCGCATCATGCTCAGTACAATAGCTGAGGGTCAGATCCCTCTCGCTCTCTCTCTTTCTCTCTCTCTTTTTTGCTCTGTCGCTCTCTTCACTTCAGTCGTCTGCCTTTGGTCCCAATCCTGAAGGCAGACCTGGAAACCAGTTCCTGTCCGCCACTGAGTCCAGCCTGGGACCGCCCCGGTGCCAGCCGGTGTCGTGATTGTCATCTTGGGAGCTTGATACCGTTTTGTGTATATTTCATTACTTCCTTGTATGTTATTATTAATATCTCATTAAAGTAGTTTAGTTTCTTCTAAACTCTTAAGTCTCTCTTTCCCTCCTCTGCCTCTCTTTTTGAAGAGGGGTAGAGGGGAGCATCTGTCGGTCCCATCTGGGGTCCCCCACGTCCCCAGTGGCCGATTTGGCCTAAACCACGACACACGTAAAATCAGAATTCTACACTCCACGTGATTTTTTGCTGAAAATCAGTAGTCTTTTTATATTGCCACAAAAGATGCATTCGAATTTTAAAAGTATTCAAAAGTTTAGTGTCAATACAATTCCTGTTCAGACAACTATTTATGACTACTTTGCCCTTATTTTTACTCCAAAATGTTGATTTGATTTCTATTGACTCAAGCCTTTGAAAGGATCAGAGAAAAACATAGGGCCCGACTCAACAAACAAGTACTAATCTAAGGGAATTTTAAATTTAGCCTTTTTTCACAAACTTTTAAGTGTAACATGGTAATTACCTCTGATGTCATGTGTTTACACACCATGCAGCATGGCTGTTCTCTCACTAAACAATGCAAAATACTGGAGGATAAATCCAGCTCATGGAAACAT
Organism: Ibidorhyncha struthersii; assembly: GCA_013398815.1. Classification (NCBI taxonomy): domain Eukaryota; kingdom Metazoa; phylum Chordata; class Aves; order Charadriiformes; family Charadriidae; genus Ibidorhyncha; species Ibidorhyncha struthersii. The sequence continues at coordinate 900,114 of VZSZ01009377.1, read as the reverse complement.
AACGGGCCTCCGTAAAACACAACAGTGCTTCTGTTGCCTTTGAAAGAGTCTCTTAGGACTTTCTGGTCATTTTGCATGCAGAAGTGTGAGATGGTTAATTCATTCATCAATCTTTGTCTACCCTATAGGTCCTTATTATAAATTTGCTGGCCCCAATATTTGCAGTGCATTGCGTGTATTTCTCTCTGGGTTATGTATTTTATTGCCTGCTAGATCTAAAAATTGCTCATGTTTGCAAATAGTAGAACACAGAAAAAGATTTACACACAACACATACTGTGCTAACCTACACACAGCCATATATAGATATATAATTAATGCAAGTCAGATAACATACCTGGCTAGTAATATGCCGTAATAGCAGCAACAATAAAAACCAGCCACGAGACAGCTTTACTGCACTGCTACTGCCCCTTCCTCCGTGTGCTGTCTGTCACGGCATCTTATTGCTTGGAGTAAATGTTTTACTCCAAGAAGAAAAGTGCTGTCACCAGAAAGAGACTGTCGCAGTCACTTCAGAATTAGAGGTTAAGCCAAATTCCCTTCGCTATTAAAAAGAAGGTGGCAGCTAATGCTCTGCAGCCCTGACCGCAAAGCATACGTTATCACCTACCTGGTAGCTTCAGGGGCGCTATGCGCACACCAGATTTATACGGCTTCAAACGTGTGAAACGCCTTTCCTGTTACAAGTGGTATCAAGCCGAACTCAGAAAGAATGGTATTAAAGCACATTAATGCGGAGCCTGACAGATGCTCCTTCCACAGTGGTACGCTGCCAGAGAAGGGCAATTTCTCCAGCCGAGCGCCGTGCCCTCCGGAGCCGTGCGGTACGTGCGACAGGCCGTGCGGTACCTGTGTCACGCACTGCACTGGGAGGGGATTCTCGCAAGTGGAGGGACACAAGGCCGCCCCAGGCAGCCCACCTCCCCCGTCCCAGGAGAAAGCTTCTCCACCGCCACCCTCCGTAGCAGCACGAGGAGGGCAGAGAGCACCCCTGAACCCACTGGACCAGACTTCTGAGCCCCAAGACCATGCAGCCTTTTTAAATTGTTGCTCTTCATTTAAAATCATTTTTCTACATACACCTGCAAAACTAACAAAGGCAAAACTATTCGTTAAGTTGAACATACAGCTTGGGTTTTAGCTTTGAACTCAGAGAATTCAGCCAAGAAACAAGAAAAGGAGTTTTATGACCACCTTTTACAAACTATATAGAAGGGGTTTGAAACAACAAAGTTTAAAAATGTTGCTAAATTATCTTTTTTTCTTTCATTTTCTTCCATTCGCCCAAGTGGGATTTTATTTCTACATAAAAATTAATGCTAAATAAATGGATATTTTCAGAAGACCTCAAGGTGCTGAAGCCACCATGGGACCGAACCCACGAGAAGAACACGCAGGAACCGAAAACCCAGCTCTGGTCTCCTTTGGGACTTGCCCAGCATCCTGCTCACTAATTACTTCACCTCCCTCTTTTTTTCTGTACTTTTCCTTATGCACTTAAATACATTTGAAATGTAATTGCATAAAAAATTGCCTCGTTCACCCAGGAACTAATAAGTCCGTGTAACTGCTATTACAGAACTCCAATCAAAGGCACTGAACGCTGCCATTGCAAAGTAATTAAGCCAGGAAAACTACTGGTGACTTGAAGTGCTCTTTCATTAGTAAAGAGAATGCAATTATTTCTCTGCCACCTTCTCTTATTCTATTAGTCTGACATAGAGGAACAGACACGCTAAGCAGGCTGATTCCTCACAAGGCTCCCTGCCTCTCAAAGCACGTTTCCGTACCCGGCTGTCTCCAGCGGAAGTCCTTCTTCACGCGCAGCTGAACCACTGATGGTCAACACTTTGCCTCCACTGTCAGGACTTAACACACGGCTACCGAGCTTCAACATCTCATGCCTGAGCAGCATCCTTAAACCTTTTAGTTTCACTGAACATTAAATAAAGTTCCAAACTGTTAGGAAGGGAGCACACATCGCATGAGATATTTGTGGGAAAAACTCATGAGCATTTATCGCTTGCTTTGTTTTTTCACTAAGGGCCTGACGTTACAGCAACAAGAATAAACGTATTGCTGAAACTTAGCTGCTCACAGCAGTGACACACTTGCATAATACAATTCCAGGAATTCTTTCTGAAACCATGTGTTGCTATGTAGTATAATTCTATCTCAGCTTTCTCTTTTTTAACCTAATTCTGAATATATTTTTATGACAATAGTGTGTGAAAATGTAATTTTGTAATTTCTAGATATATTTTAGGCTCTTGCCTCATCACAGCTCCTAAGCTATGCAGTATCAATTGGCAGTGCTATTTGTATTGATAACCTTCAAAAGAAAATCAAGACCTCAGACAAAGCGACATGAATAATTCATTAAGCCACCCAAATGTTACTGCAGCAAGGAGATGAGCGAGTTTGAACCTAGTATGAGGGGTCTCAAAAAACAAATAGAGGAGCTGCCTTTTAAATTATTCAAAAAGCTGACGTCTCACCGCTCACGAGCCTTCCCAGGGTCCGTTTAGCCACTGCCGGCAGACAGGCTCAGGTCCGCGCTCCAAGTCAGGAGTGGGGAATGGTGTGGTGAAAGCTGCAGCCTCTCCGCAGGGCACTCCTGTCCGTCACCGCCACAGCTGGAAACACAGACCGCGGGAGCACAAACAACCCTTCTCAAACCCAAAGACGGGAACAGCCCGTTTCTGACAAGCGTCCCAGGTTTAACACGGCGCTGTTCATCTACCAGAGAACCTGGCGGAAGGGGCCAGCTGACGCCGGGACATGGAGGGGCCTCAGCACGGGGAGGAGCGGTCAGGGTCCGAGGGGACAGGGAGGAGCACAGCCAGAGTGTGGCAGGGTGCCAAACTGTTGTGGTTTAGGCCAAATCGGCCACTGGGGACGTGGGGCACCCCAGATGGGACCGACAGATGCTCCCCCCACCCCTCTTCAAAGAGAGAGGCAGAGGAGGGAAAAAGAGACTTAGGAGCTTAGAAGGAACTAAACTACTTTAATGAGATATTAATAATAAAATAAAAATAAAATAATGAAATATATTCAAAACCATATCAGGCTCCCAGGATGACCATCATGTCACTGTCGGCACTGGGGAAGTCCCAGACTGGACTCAGTGACGGACGAGAACTGGATTCCAGGTCTGGATTCAGGATGGGGATCAAAGGCAGATGGACAGACAGAGTCCTCTTCGGATGCGGCCATTGAAGAAAGAGCGCTGACCCTTTGATCCCTCAGCTTTTACACTGAGCGTGAGGCAGATGGGATGGAATATGCCGTTGGCCAGTTTGGGGTCACCCGTCCTGTCCGCTCCTCCCCGCAGGTGGGACCCCTCTACGCTTTTCCGCTGCCGACCCTCCAACGGGCGAGTACCGCAGTGAGCTGCCCGTGGGGGTCAGAGCAACACGGATAAGCAGGAGCCTCTCCCCATCCCACGCCTGGGCATCAGCTATAGCCATTGGTCTGGTCACCCTGAGCGCGAACAGTGTCTGCGCAATATGCTGCTAATTCCAGTCGTTAGAAGAGGCCCAGCTAAGAAGTTACTGAACAAAATTGGTCCTGTTTTACCTCAAACCAGGACACGAACCCAAAGTCAACGACGGAACAATTCAATCCAAAGGATTTGCTGGCGTACAAGACTGGCAGGCAACCAACTACAGAATGCTTTGATTTCACACAGTCAAAGGAGTTTTGTTCTAAGGAAAATAACGATTGTATAGTGTTCCCATCTACCCTCAGATCACTGCAAGGCGCAGCTGGACCTAGCGAAGTATCGAACAAGAGGGACTCATTCATACCTAGCCCGCAAACTGCAGCACTGCGGGGGCACAGCAGCCTGGACGGCCACGACACAACCCTTAAATACCAACACAGGAAAGTCATTACAATTTTAAAAGTTGTGGGTTTTTTTTCCTCGTAAATGTCTTGTGGCATGCAAAGAAAAATTAAATCCTGGCATATGGACTGTTAAAGAGAATTCAACTCTAATGACAGGCTTCTGACTGACAAGGATGGAATTAGAGTGTAATTAAGGATATTAATTGAAGAAAAATTGACCAATGGCTTAGCTACACATTTGCTCTAGCAAGCAGAAGCAGAACTTAAATGAAGATGGAAACACAAGTTAACATATTTTTCACTAAAAAAAAGAGCAGAAAGGCCAATTCTCCTTGATTTCCAATTGCAGAGAACTTCTCGGAGCAGTTTGCATGAAGTACCAGTAACCAGAGAACCCGGTCAATGAGGCTCATTTCTGCTGAACTTTAACACCAGTTGTTCACCTATTAGTTCTGAAGTCATATCTGAAATATTTTCCTCCCTTACAATAATAAATATTTGCAGTTCTACTTCTGTTACCTGGACAGCTGTTATCTTCCACTGACGCAACCCCGCATGCTCCGTAATTCCATCAGCCCACCATTAGGGTAAGCGGCGGTCAGAAGTTGCCATTTCTATTTTTCCCCCCTTCCTTTGGTAATAACGGAAGATAATGAATGATAGCACTGAACTTAATTGCCCTGTAACATGTGTATGAGCACCATATAACAACCCAAACGAGCCACCACCGAGACTAGGACTAGTCTAAGTGGGACAGCCACAGAGACAGAGAGTCCAGGCTGAAACAACCCCCTGACATTTCTGACATTTAAGAATGCCACGCATCGCACCCTCCGAAGCACGGGCTTACATCGCAGTACCCAGCTTGCTGGAAGTCTTACAAGAGGCACACAGCGGCATAGGACGGAAAAGCAAGTAACTAGATTAGACAGTGAAACCCATTTGGGATTAATTGGTGAGTAATCAACCTGACAAAGTTTATGATCCTTGAACTAAGAGTAATACAAAAGTACGATGTCAACGATAAAGTGGTAACAGCTGATAAGAGTACCCTTCTGCGAGGAAAACAAAATCCCTTTCTCTTTGGCTGGAGGCAAAGGCAGCATCAGACAATTTCGAAAGCGACAAGTGCACTTTCTCTTGAATGGTTCTGAAACATTCAATTAAATAATGCCTTTGCTCTTTGAGTAACCTTTGGTAATTGTTGGGAGAAAAAAATATTTGTGATGCTTTTCGACTTGAGTGCAGCACATAACGAAATTTATATTGAGACATTTGAACAGTAATGGAAACATCCTGCAGGAGAAAATGAGTTTATTTACAAATGCATAGAAACTATATTTAAAGTAACAGGGAAGCAGAGTAAGACATGAAAAAACTATAGGTGGAAGATTCCCCCATAATTCCCTCTCCTCCCCCCAAAAAAAACAGAAACAACAAAACCGTTCACCTGAAAAGTATCAGACTTAAAATCCACAGAATGAGAAACAGATTCATTCTAATATAAATAAGAAGCAAAGCTTAACTTGGCTCTAGGGTCAAATTTGCAATTTCCAATATAGAAATTAGGTTCTCCCCAAGTAGACACATTCTGATATAGGAAATCTCCTGTTATCTTGTCTTTCGTGTCATAGGCTTTGTTTCAATTAAATGTCAGCAAACATTAAACACTGTAGTACTTTAATAAGAATTAACCCTTGAAATACTGTGGAGGACTAAAGCAACTTGTCAATGTTCCCCTACACCCAAGGACGGCAGAAAAGCTGCTGCAGTCCTTCAATTCCACAGTCACGCTCACTTGGAGCTATTCAGGTTCTGGCTCATGGCATCAGACTTATTTCCTTCCAATTATTGACTTGGGACAAAAAATTTCTAAGCCATAAAGGGCCACTAGAAATCACAAAGTGGGAGTCTTCTACATGTGCCTTTAAAAATCCCACCTGTGTTTCCCTTGCCCAGCACCGAGCAGAAAACCTCTCCGAGCCTTTTTATGAGCTGAGACAGGACCTGGAGAGGGTCTATTCAAGCACATCAGAGACTGACTTCAGCATCTGTCCTGTTATTCTCACCGTCACAGGAATTGCCAATTTACTTCTTCCTAATGTCCCAGTCTCCATCTCCAACTTACAACCTGTCTGAACAAAACAGCAGAACTCACCGAGCTGCTAAGCAATTCTTTGGGATCATTATTGTATTCAATTGTTTGTATGTTCAGATTTTTCTAGATGTTCCCCAACCAATTTCTCTTCCTCACTGTGCTCTGCCTCAATGGGAGCTGCACTCATTTCTTTTAAAGCACATTGTTACTTCATCGCCATCTTATTTGACATCCACCTGACCTGTGCAAAAGCACAGCTACCACATTTATAGTTTGATTCTGCCTGGAAAAAGAGCTTTTTTTTAAAAAAAAAAAAAAGCAGCACTATATGAGGAAATTAATCAGTAGAAAACCAGTAGAAAAGCAGTGCTTTCTATTTTTGTTACTTAAGTCTTCAGTACTGAAAATACTGATGACCACCCTCCTACACAGAAAAACGGATCTCCCCTCACAGCACAAGATGGGGAAAACTTGGAGAACTATTTCTTTTAGTTTCTCTCCTCCCTCACTGGTTGTAGGACAATGGATTGGATCCTCTGGCCGGTTCCTACCAGTCACGTCTTGTCCTGGGAGGAGAACGTGCTAAGGAACAAATACATTCAAAACGCTTAACAAAAAGAAGCTTCAACAAAAGCCGAAGAAAAACACAAGCTGCTGAAGGAAAGAAACCTCTTGCGGGGGAATGAGGAAAATGCATTTTACAGTGTCCATCACCAGCACGAATCTAGTAAAGCAAAATACTGAAGTAGAAGGTGTACAGCTTGGTGGGAGCAAAAATCACGCATTTCTTATCACGGATTTGTACATGGTGCTATTCACACATGAAGAACTTTTTCTGCCATTCCTAAGTAACGGCAGGAGGTGTCATTTCTTATAAAACCTCTTTTCTTGGCTGCTCATCTCGGAAACCCTTTAAAGATTATCCTCACCTCCTCAGCAGTACTACGGCAGACAGAATTCACGTCTGCCCTTCTGCCATCAGTGCTGCTTCCCCACAAACCTCCCTTCTCAGCACGACCCTCTCTTGGTGCACAGTACCAGACCCAACCCTCTTTGTTTTGTATCTTTTCACCATAATTGTGTCTCCTCATCAAAAGCCCATCTCAAGACCCATTTACTTTTGATCCACGGTTTTAACCAGCATCTGGCTATGTGCAAATCCGTGTTTCCCACAGCACTGTTGCTCACAGTGGCCCAGAAATGCCAAAGGAGTTGGAAGGCTGAGGAACACCAACAGGTACATCATCTTGCCAGAGGTGAACCCTTCACCAGGGCTCCTAGCTCGCTTCAGAATTACTCATCTTTTAGTTAACCTGAGATTACTGCAAACTTTTGCAAACTTTTTAAGTACTCCACTTGCTGCCGCTGAAGGACGGGCACCGAGCTGGGGTTTCCTCTAACAAATTCCAGACATGGCTTCAACTCTGTGCTACAACAGACGCCTTCAGCTATATTGTTCAAACTGTTTCAAATCAAGTTAAACCGCAAGAATAACAGAGTTACATTTGAATCCGAGTAGGTTAGAAAATAGAAAACAAATACGCTACACGAGTAACGACTCTAGTTGTGCACGCTGAGACTCTAGCATGCATATGTCTAATGAGGATTTACTGCGAAACCGTCAGCGCATCCTAATACTACAGAAATTCAAATTGAATACTGAAAGAGACAAAGATTGCTTGAAATTCAGCTAAACGTGTGCTTCTGTCTGACATACCAGAAAACCAAAGGAAAAAAGGTTTTAATTTCAGTGGGTGGTACAATTTTATGACAGAAGGAAATAAATTTTCACTGAGTATGATTGACATTCTGGGAAACTGCATTAGCTTTGTTTCCAACCATCACGTCAAAATAGATTTGGGTGTTTCTATTCAGATCAGCACTGTAATCAAAAGCCTAGAAAACATCTCCTTCCTACTACACCATTTTGGACTCATCTCTTCATTTTGCATTAGGACTTCCCTCTGATCTTGAAACCTACAATACTTACTAAAAAAAAAATCTTTCAAAAACGAGGGCCAATTTTCTTCATCATCTTTATAGTATTTCAGGTGTGACAAAACAACTTCTCTTTTGAAATACTACATTGTCTTACAAATATTCATTATTTTAAAAAATTTCTGTGCTCTCTCAAAACATCAAGCGATTTTTGAACTGCAATTACTTGTACGAAAGTAATTTCCAACCCTAGCAACCTACGGAAAGGCTGCTTGCTAGATCCATACTGAAATTTGAGCAGCAGGTAGTGGGAAAGATGTATGAAGGTGACAAGGATGATTTGATACTAACGTCATGGTTTCACAGGTTGTCAGTCTATCATGAAAATTCCCTGTGGAGCTTCGCAAACAGGTCCAAGAAGACAAGAGTGACTCTCCTCTCCCATGTACCAGGAAGAAAACAGCCTTCCTTACACCCTTCCCCCGTCCTTGCCTGGAATCACGATAGCTACGACACTGAGAACACACTGGTTTATTCCTTACTTTCAGCAAATGCAGTTCTGCTCCGAGACGCTACCACAGAGAAAAACAGCAGATGAGAAGGGAAAATTCACAAAGTGAGGCAGCTCAGTGCTCAGCCTGGGGGTGGCTGATCTCGGCAAACGAGGAAGGGCAGCAGCAGGGGGTCACTTTTTTTTATCGTGAAAGAGAACGATGCATCTGCTAGAGTCACGGCACAGCATGCTGGCCTGTAACATCATGTCCCGAGCTTTGGAGATGATTTGATGTCAGGACACCCAGTTCATGAGCTGCTCAGAAGTTTCACCCCTCAGTTCTGAGACTTCTGATGCTTATGATTTAAACAGCTGGCCACTGATTTATACTGATGTAACCCTACCATTCAGTTCAAAGGTTTAAGGTCAGTACCAGATTTATGGCTTCTTCAAAACATCTTCGACAATTCGTTGCCTAAACTATAACAAGAAATTAATTTTTGAATTAATTTTCGTGGGTTTTAACTAACCTTTCTGAAAATGACTGCAGCGATTCATCGGCAATGATTTGAGATCATCTTGGTTGGCCATCCGATTGCACGTTCCTGGCCGCTGACAGTATCAAGACCATAGTAAACATATTTTTCTGCCTCAAAGCCATTTATTAGAAGAAATGCTCTTCTGGGAACAATGGCAAAGTCAGAAGACAGAAGGTGAGTGACTGTTCATTTAGCTTATGCAATTACTGGTTTATTTCCAAATACTAAGGGTGTTTAAATTAAATGTCATTTACTTACAAATAAAAGCAAGATGAGATTGAGGAAAAACTGTGACCTTCTGTAGCATCAGTTGGATTCTCATGGATGCCGCCTCCACCAGCGCATGGCCACTTGTGTGAGAGGTGCCTTATTCCACAGGCGTCAGGAGCACTGTTTGCCAGAGACAGTCTTCACACTCTAACGTTCAGATGCCTACCTTGCCACCTAACTGATCGAATTATCATCTGATGGACCAACATGGCAATCTGTGGGCCCAAATCCCTCACCTGCCCATACAATTTATCAACTGTATTTTAAAACCAGAGCTCTGCACATTTTTTCTTAAGTAACAACACATCAAGCCTTTTACTTACCATAAGCAAATGACTTCAGCAATTACTGTCTGGGCAGTACAATTGCTCTGTTCGTAGCGTCTGAGAATGCACAGCGGTGCATTCCCAACGGTCTGTACACTCCAGGTTGGCTCCAGCGACGTGGACAATACTAATGTTTTGTTACATGGTCATGTTGTTCAGAGAGAAACTTCCAAGAACAAGGACAGAAAAGTTGTTGGGCAGATCAACAGCAGCTGTGTAGAAGTGCAGCAATTCCAGAAAAACGTGCTGAGTTTATGAAGTCCCATGGTACAGTATCACTTTATTAGAACGTCCCAAACTTCAGCAATCCCCAGCGGTGGGAGTATTTATTAGCAGAACACAAGTGCGGTCAGGTAAAACAGTCCTTACTGGGTAAAAAAATTTAGAGGCAAGCCATTTGCTATCCAAGAGAGCAATAAAGCAGATCCTGAAGCACAAATATTTATAGGCAGAACCAAGGTCTGAGCTGTGAGTTACTGGTGGGTTGTGACTATGGTTTCAAAGAGCTTTCACCTTACCAGCTGCTCAGCAACAGCAGTCGGAGCAAACACTTCAGTTCCTCTCTGGAAGAATTAAGTCAAAAACTGGTTTTAAAATGGAGACAGTGTGTGCATTTCATCAGCTGTACAGCTCTGTATAGGCAAAGAGAAAACCAGACTGAGAGATGTGAAAAACCCTTGTATGAACATATTTGATGAACACATGATTAATGTGAAAGATAACTAGTGAACTGCGTTTTTAGAAATGTTTTCCCTCTAGCCAATTACCACTCAAACTTCAGAAGCTGAACAGAGAAATGTAAAATAAATATTATCTGGCATTTCCACATGCTACTAATTTAATCCATGTAACAATCACAAAGACTTTTGAACTATACTACCACTGTATCCATATATATAAGACGATGGTAAATAGAAAGCACCTGATACACCCTTGAACCACTGGAACGGTGGGAAAAGTCCCCCAGAGCTGCTCTCCACAGGCACTGAATGAGTTTCTCCTGAATCACTTTTTTTTCCTTTAGGAACCAAGGCCATAGTGGGATTTCTAAAGACATCAGATAATGTGCAACCGCAGCAGAGTACTTCGACTTGCATCAAGATTTAGTCCAGAGTTAAGCTGGTTCAACAATAAAGGATGTCAAAAGAGAGTGAAAAGACCATATTGCCTATGCTCAATTGACCTGCTCTAAGCATCAACTCGATGAAGTTGGGAATAAAGCCCCAAAGTTGGTAGAAAGGCAGAAAATCAAAATAAATATTTGACAACATGCAACAACAAATTATTTCTGATTTTAATTAGAGCAGATGAGGTCACCAGCCTCCATTTTGTAATGGCAGTACTTTGAGCAAACTGGTACTGGCCTGACTGTAAAAAATGTAATTGCAATCGAACAGAGCAAAAACCCAAAGCAGTGCAAGAGAGCTCTTCTCCTGTTGTGCAGCATTCTGGCACGCAAAAGCTACTATCAGCACAGGTTGGCACTAAAATCAGCCATTTCTCTCAGCTCCTCTCTGCTTGCTGTGAAAAATAATGATCTGTTGATCTTCGTTTGTCATTCAAACTGTGTACCCACTAAGTCAGCATCTGTCTCTTTACTGGATCTTCTGTGATGTTTATCAACTGTCAGACCAAAACAGAAACAAAAATACAAGAACGAAACTTCTAGAAATACTTTAAAAATTACATTTGTCAAAAAGCCCTGAAAATTATGGCCATCAGAGTTAAAAAAAAACCCCTCATCCACAATGACATTATGAGCACGTATACATCCACACAGAGAGGCACGAATTTATATTGTACGTCCAGTATCAGTACAATTTAGAGTGGATTTTCTTTGCACTTCCAGTCAGGAAAGTGAGTGTGAACGGTTTGTGCTCAGTTATAAAACAGGAGGCAAGGCTTTGCAGGACAAATTTACAAAAATAAAGAACTTAATTTTCAAAGTAATTATTAGTTGATCACCTTCCCGTTTCTGTTTAAGACAGCAGATCAGGAGGTCGTCTTTCCCACTCCAAATGTGAAAGCTTTCCAAGTAATTCCCTGTCAGTGGATATTTTACAGGATCTCATACCTTTTCCATAAGCACAGTGAACAATATATCTAAGGTGAAGATGAGATTTGAAAATAAAGAAACCACTACAGCTACTGGAAGATACAGTCTAGAAGAAAGGATCAAAGCTTCCACTGGCAGAGGCAGTGTGGCAACGGGCTTTGGTTTATGTGTAGGTATCTGAAGTGTATGTCCAAGCAGCCTTGTTAAGTTACCAGATGTTTAAAAAAGAATCAGACATTTTCTGAAACGGGAGCTGAGCCAGGCTGGGCAAAACCACGAGGAGGGGAGCGCTGGGTCCTGCGCCTGGGACAGACAGAGGCAGAGGAAAAGGCGCTTGTGGCTTTGGCTGAGGAAGGGAAGAGATTTGCTTCGTTTTACTTGAGGATTTTGCCTGAATTGGTTTGCTTGAATTAATAAACAGTTCCCTGAAGAGAGGGCCTGAATGAGATTGATTTGCTTATGGGATTTCAATTCTCCTAAGTGAGAGAAACCTGTCAAGTACCTCAGCACCTATTAGGCCCATGAAGCCGAGAGAATCCCGCTGCATCAGTAGGAACAAAGGTATCACAGCTTTCCAAAACCAGCCGAAAGGAAGTCTCCAAACCGCAAGATATTTGAAGTCAACAATTTCTTCAGACTTAAAAGAAAAAAAATTTGAAATGCATCAGAAAAGAACACCAAAGCATTTCATCTAACCATCAGTGACCTTAACTTCCCTTCAGCAGGCTGTAACTGACCTGTACCTTAACGCTTTCTGCACTTCCCCATCAGTGAGTTACGAAAAGCAAGTCATCTACAGACCAACTTGCAGCAAGAGACACTTGCAGCAGTAAGACACAAATTTAAGCCAAGGACAAGGCAGACGCGGAACACAGCCCTTGACGGATTTTTCCACACGTTCCTGCACATATGAAAAACGCTGAGGAGCAAGAAAAGATCCGTAACATTTTCCATTTGTCAGTGGTTGGATGTGGGAAAACGGGTTAGAGCAGGGATGCATCCCGTACCATGCCCGTGCGGGTGGACCTTCAGCCCCACAGACTTTCCTCCTTTCCAGAGATCACTACCAGGCCCCTCGGTGCCCGGAGCCCACTGAGGCACTGCCGCCAACTCCCCTTTGTAATTCAGTTGCAACCCAAGAGGTTCCCATCAGGAAACAGTCACCAGAAAGTGCCTCTATTCCCTGTAGTGAAGCAGCTGCAGAAAGTGAAAAATCACCTGCGCTGAAGCTGCACAGCGTGACCCTAAGTGGAGTATTCGAATGGTCATTTGTGGCCTTTCACTACACAGGCCCTCAGTTCACTCTGCTGAACCCAGGTTAGCTGGTAACCGAGGAAAATTCAAACAGGAGAAGGATTAAGGCCATCAGAAAGAGTCAACTTGCAGATGATGTTAAAGGATCTCCTGCCAGTCCTATGCCTTTCCTGCACCAAAGCCTGGCTCGACTTCTAACTGCAAGGAATGTCCTTGGAAATAGCTTCTCATTTAACACTTCAGCAATGGTCAAAACTTAAGATTTAGGTACACTATCGTATACCCAATTCACGTGCACAACTACCCAACAGTGTAAAAAAAACAGGTAACTGACTTAGTGGCAAGGTCATAACTTGTCTGACACACAAACCTCCCCCAATCTGCGCACAAACGACATGCAGTGTACGTGTGCAGGTGCATCCCTTTCTAAATAATTTGGATACACAGCCAGATAGCATAAAAGAACGTACTGCAAAGGCAAATTTCTTATTGTAAACACGACATTTGCACCCAGAAACAGGAGTCAGCTGCGTGGCTGACAAAGGTGCAAGATGAAACAGCCCTGCCTAAAGGCAGGGAGGGGAAGCCTACAACCCTGACCCTGAAAGCCCCGGCACGCATGCCGGACTGCAGGCAGAAACTACTCCCAGTACCTGACACTGGAGATGTGCTCACATTTTTGCAGGACCATGAAGTTACGCGCAAAAAATAAACAGCTGGAGAGAGCAGAAGATAACAGTGAGACAGACCTACTCCATAAAACATGCAAGTTAAATCAAAGAAAGATGGTATCGCTTCAGTTATTGTCATCTGAAAATATTCTATTTTCAGGAACGCAGCATTTTTTGTTCAAGTCTTCTCTCTCCATCACATCCCAAAAGACTTACATGAGCTCCTTCCAGCTCCCCAGCTCTGGACCGACACTCCACAGGTTAATCCCCACCACCTATCCGCCCCCCTGCACTGGGGGTGGGACAGGAGGAAGCCTGGCTGGAAAGCTGACATGTCCTTTTGGACAGAGACAGGAGAGTTTGGGGAGACAAAGATTCGGGGAAGTAGCAAAAAGCTGCAAGTTGTGCCTGTAAGTCATTTAAATGTGGATTTTTTTCCCCCATTTTTCTGCCATGTGGCTAGACTGTCTCTGTTAGTGCGCTAACAAGTTTTACACGGTGCAGCTGGAGAATGGAAGGAGCCTGAGCCAGCCGCTCCTGCCTCACAGAAAATACTCTGTCCTCTCTCCGTATCGGCACTGGGGACCCTCAACAAAGCGGAGCTGGGGCTGGCACTGCCGTGAATCGGCCCTCTGTGCCCAGCTGCCTCGCCGGCCTCAGGGACGCACCCTCCGACACATTCAGACACTCACTCAGTTTTCAACCGCTCCGCAGCACCAAAGAAATAATTAAAAAAAAAAAAAAGTGAAGGGAAGCTTTTATGTTCTTTGCAGTTTAGCCAGTGCCTGAAAGAGGCAGACGGGGCTCCCGATCCAAAGCGCGGTCCCCGGGCACGGGGCAGCGACGAACAGCTCAGCAACTCTTCCACAGCCTAAGCAGGCACGGCCCGACTCCCACCCGCAACCTTCCTAGCAATCTTCCTGTTTAAAATATCTTGGCTTTGTGCAAAAATCCTAATTATTGATGGTTCTGATTAGGCCATGTGTTATCATTAAAATCATTCTAAAGGCACCGACCATTTATTTAGTATGAATTTTGAGTTATTGTGTGAAAATGAGATTACTCATTTTATGAGTACATTTATCCGTCTTTCTAGTAACACTCTGGGAAGGCTTATCTCACACCCCCCTCCTTCCCAATCTCCATTACATCCCAGAGGGAGATAACGAGGCGCATAAAGAATGTGCTCATTGATCAGAAAGACCAGCTGAATCGCTAACAAGGTTCAGATGGCAGAATGGCACACGCAGTGCCCTAGAGTGTTCTCCATGGAAAGCCTGAAGGAAAATGCTCCTTAAATGTATCAAAAGTGGTCCGCTATGCCTTGTAATCTGGCTCCCTAGAAAGGTATTTCCATACTACAGGAAAGTTTCAGTCGTGAAGGTCAAGGAGCAGAAAGAGATTAATTATCCAGCTGAAAGAAAGCAGACACTGAATTTTGCCAGTGCTAAACTCTCCCTTACTACTTTGCCGCTACAATAAATAAGATTTGGTTGGACAGAAACAACATCTGTACAAGTTTTTTCTTTCTGGATAATCTGAAATCAGAGTCTAGCCTAGAAATTTTCTTCCCAAGAATTCAGGACTTTTAAGAGCTCAAACCACATTTAGGCAAAGACAAATAATTGAGGAGCTCAGCCTGCCGCTGATACATCCTTGTGAAACGCAAGTTGTCTTTTGGGTTGCCAGAATATGACAACACGTCTATGTACATCATGTACACCTAATGAAAGATCCCTTCACTAATTACGAACTTTAGGGGAGGCATTTTTAGTTGCTCAGGTGATGAGATGGGTTCCTCTATGCTTCCTCCACACTGTGCGGTTAGAGCTAGTTCCTTTCAGACCGCAGCTGGAGGTGCCCACGTTGCCACTGACCTGTTCTCTAGGGAGGAGCATTTCTTTTTGTTGATAATCTATCGGGAGATGAGGGTATCCCCCAGACTGATGAAGCCCACTGTTTCGAAGTCTCACCTTATCTGCAAACACTATAGGTGTAGACAGCCACTAGTGTAATGCAAATGCTTCTCTGAAGGATGACAGGTAAGCAATGCTGCACACATAAGAGATGAATTGGTGAAAACTTGTTGACAGGATGCTAGAGAGCAGGCAATCAATACAAGCACACTTCAGGCTTTGCAGATTAATGAATATATTTTATGGGAGTCCTGACGACAGTGTCCAGGAGGCTTCACACACATTCTTGATAAAAATTCAGTACCCTCAAACAAGAGTTAAGGCCATTGGCTTATAAATTACTGAATAACCAAAACCACCGCTCTCCGATTGCCCAGTATTACTTCTTGAAGCATCCAATTTGTTCCTCTTTACAATTCACTGTATAAATTGGTTTGATGGACTCCAGCTCTCCTTATCTATTTTATTTCATCTGACCATCTGTGGTCCGGTGCTACAGCAGCAATCCTGCTTTCTAGGGTCGTTAGTAGTTAATGGAAGAAAAAAGGAGATGATCATCCATCACTTTGAAATTGTCTCTTTTTGTTTAGAGAGGGAAACAGAAGAATTAGCAGGAACAGGACAATACAAGGGAGGAAGCGCGAGCGACAGACTCCATCCCTGCCAGACAATCTCTCGGCGTGCCAGCAGCCGGATTAACAAGCAATATGGTACAGATTAACACCTGTAAACAGTTTAGGAGAAGGGCACATAAATCATTTCACTCCTATTAATCTATATTGAGTTCAGAAAAAAAAAAAATAAAACAACCCTTTTGCTATTATTTTCTACATTTAGAAAATGAAGTTCATACCTCAACATATTTAAAAAACAGCTACAAATATAACAACACTGAAAGGAAGATGACAACTCAGAACACTCTGAAGGACACAGCAGGATTTTTTTAAAAAGACAGATATGCCAAGCAAATATGATTATTGCTGCCAAATCTCAGTAATTCACTAGAAGCTGTTGAAAAAAGGCTATGTAATAATAATGCAAAACAAGTACATGTACAAACACTCATACAAGCAATATTTACAAGCACTGCCATGCTTGTCTAAAGATGAATTTCCATGCTCCAGTCACATAATACTGGTAACAAAAGATTATACATCCTTCTCAGAAGGGAAGAATTAGTTACTACTGACTCCAGTGGTTACTGATCCCAGAAATCGTTACTAACTTGAGCAATATTTGCATACACAAACAGTCCCTCTGCTAATACTGCTGCAGTCCAGCTCCAAAAATGTTAGAAAGCAGAAAGCAAGCACTCTGCCTAGCTGACTCGCTGTGACTGCCCATCATTCTGCTTATCAGCAGGCAGGAGTCTCTTCTCTATTCCTACGACAGAGCTGCTCCCTTTCTCCTCTTTCTATGGAGGAGAACAAAGGTTCTTAGAGAAGCTAAAAGCAAAGAAAGGGGGAAAGAAAAACCACCCTCACTCCTGTGGAAGACAAAACACTACATAAGTAAAAATTTCTTTTATTGTACATTTGGTGCAGCTCTTGTGCAGATACTGGGTAAAAAAAAAACACAGTGAGCTTCTCATGAGGGAAGGTCCCAGAGCCAGGGTCTCCATTCCAGCGCCCCTGTTCTGCATCGCATGGTCACAGTAAGCTGCAGCACAGCACACAGCACTTGTCCGGCAAAGCAGACATCGCAGATTTAAGATAAGCAGATATGGCTTGGCCTGAGCGATAACTACTTTTAATATCCATACCTTTGCCAAATTTTTATATTAGTAAATTCTAATACAGAAAAATACAAACACAGTATCAAATATAGTTATTCACTTCAGAACTGGATACTAAAGAGAATCAGATTTATATATAGTCTGCACAGGAGCAGATCCTTTACGGTCCTCGGTAACT
Source organism: Ibidorhyncha struthersii (assembly GCA_013398815.1). Taxonomy (NCBI): domain Eukaryota; kingdom Metazoa; phylum Chordata; class Aves; order Charadriiformes; family Charadriidae; genus Ibidorhyncha; species Ibidorhyncha struthersii. The sequence continues at coordinate 882,788 of VZSZ01009377.1, read as the reverse complement.
TGTTTGTGTTCCAGTGTGACACGGGGAACCAACCATAGTTTGCAGAAACAGCTTTAAATTAATATCAGGTCCTAATGCAAGGTCCTAAGGGCAACAAGGTATGAACTAATATCTGTTGAAAATTCTAAGGTATCAGTCACTACTATTCATTAAGACTCACGTTTCCAAGCATTTCTGAGATTCCACTAGTGACAGCTACCCCCAGCCTGTTGATGGGTTTTTCTTCTGGCTGCTCTGAGCATTTACATTTGGGAGCATCAATTTTCATTTTCTTTGACTGTTTACTTTATTTACAGAGATCAATACAGCTATGACTAGCAAACGGTCATCAAAGTTTACTTACTGATGAGAATGCAGAAGTCAATCCAACATTTTGTGTTACCTGGACATTTTGGATACCTTATTCTAAATATCAGGATAATTATTTCTCAATGAAGCATTTATTTGATGGTTACGGCGATTAGTAAGGCATCTTTCCATTATTTCTGCATGCCCCATTTCCTTTAAGCGTGGCAAGTGTGTGAGTTCATCATCTCTTCAGGACAGCTGGAAGAAAAATTCTGCACCACCATCATATGTTCCGGCCACAACTAGTAATTGCATTGACAAGAGGATTAACATGACACAGGCTGGTATGAAATGGAACATATGTCCTGTACGCTGCACTCTTGGCATGTCAGTGTTATGGAAATGGATGCCGAAACGAATAATTCCTCTTAATTTCATAAAAACCTCAGCACAATGTTTTTTCCATCCAAATATATTTTATTTTTGGACCAGACATACTGGTTCTATTTTTAACCTTTGCATCTTCTATGGTTTATCTTTTAATCCAAAAATAAAAAAAAACAACTCAGACAAAGAAAGCCTGCCCAAACTCCTACGCACTTTTCAGGTCATCAACCGGCTACAGAAAGCTGGTCGCAGCTCTCCACAGCAGATGACAACAAGGTCTGTAAGTACCTGCAGTAACGAGCCCTCCAAACATTTCAAGCAGCTCTGGCTGCCTTTCCGTCCACAGGACAGGTGCAGAACAGGGGCGTTTGGCTCCACCCAAAGGTAACATTGCTTTGTCCACAGGCTGTGGGTCTAGAAAGGGAGACACAAAAAAGAGACAGGAGGACTGACCTTCCGTATTGTTACAGATGTAATGTTTTGCAAGCTTATTCTCAAAGGAAGGGAAATCATTAATTTCACGTCAATTAACTTTGGATGCAGCTGTAGAATTCCACCGACTTCTATTTTCCACGTGTGCATAAATGTACATGTGAGCACACACACACGTGCATGCTTGCATGCATGTACAAGACCAAGGCAAGGGGAATATTTTTCCAATCTGCAGAACTGGTAAAACAGTCTGAAATTTGTCACAAATTGTGAGCCTGCATAAAAACCCTAGAATCAACAACTTTCTGAGTAACTGTCAGAAGGGAAATGATCTCAGAGGGTTTTGTCATCATTCCCTTGGTAACGGGATCTAATTTTTTGTTATCATTCCCTTGAACATACTCTCCTCCCCTTTCCAATGGGGGCAGACGATACGCTTCTTACAGTGCTGATTATCACCAAGATCCTTGCAGGGGGAGGATGCCGCAGAAAACTGTTTCTTGGCATTTATCCTTTATCTCCTGCCCACCGCGAGGCTCTATTCCCTTTCCACAAAGTGCAATGTGCACTTGCTTGCAAAGTGTCTACAAGCTCTCCAGAAGCCAGAAAGCCTGGCACACAGCTCCTGCTTTCTTCGTCTCTTATTTTAAGGGCACTGAACCTGTTTTTACTTCCCAATAATGGATAAAACTTTTGTTAAGTGACACCACAACCAGCTCCTTGGAACACAATGGCTCTATTAGGAACATCTTTATTATGATGCTTTTAGATGCATCAAATAATGCTATGAACACTTCTGTACTAGGTACTACAACAGCCTTTAATTTCAGGTGGGTGGTTTTTTTTTTCCTTAACAATTAAGTAATTATTTTGCCCATCACTGGTCAGCTTTCACCCTGCCAGTATACCCTTTCTTGAAACCTCTTTCACAGTACACTGAAAATCCCAAACCACACTGCTGGCATCACTGGGTAAGCGGGGATTTTGCTGGTAAAGTGTCTGGAGAGGCGTGGATAACTCGTGATTAAGTAAGAATTTTTCCAGATTATTTACCATAAATGTATGATGGTCTTTAAATTCACCTGCAAAACCAGCATATGCATGATTTGTACATTATGAAGACAATTTATCATTGTATATCAGCACTTGTCTATCCCTAACAAATGAGCAGCCTGAGGAAATCGGTGGGATTTTTCACCTACTTAGAATTAAGCTTGTCTTTAACCACCCTGACGAATCAGATCTAATGTTTCCTTGCCAGACTGCAGAATACATATGCAACAGACTGAACCTGAATAAAAAAAGTTTCAGTTTTATCAACGCCTCAAGCAAGTTTATTTACTACATTACATATCGTTCCTTCAGCGTACTTAGTGCAACAGAGTGCTGGCCCCGACTGGGATTCTGAGACATTACAGTTTTAAGTAAATAAGTAAAGCTGGTTTAAAAAACAACAACAACAACAAAATAGTCACACTAAAGGGGAGAAAAATAATGTCTATTTCTAAGCCATAACTATGGTAAGCAGGGAAGATAATAAACCTGCCAATAAAACCGGCAACCACACACAGCCCCTGATCCACTATTAATGGAACAGAAAATATTAACTTTTCTATAGAATTTTTAAAAGCATAACAACAGTCCCTGATACAGTTACATATTTGCTACATAATTATGTTAGAAAAGCCCTGGAGGAAGTTCTTACTTTTGTGCCATATTCTGTTATCTCCTTACAATAGTCTGACACAGATTTTTCAGCCACATTTAACTCTCCAGGACTTTTTCCAAAAGGTTATTCAGAAATAGCTACTTCCACGTGCATATAAATAAGGAGACCCACCAGACAGCAAGTTCACAACAGCAACCCTAATCAGCGTGCCTACGAGAGTTTTTCAGCCTGTGCACTGGGCAATAACAGCAGCTGAGAGACAGGCAGGTGACGCACCTGCGGAGGAAGGCGGCTGGACGCCCAAAGATACAAGAGAGAGGATCCAGAGTCACTAAGTCAGGCTCACAATTTAAGGGCAAAAGCAGTTCTGAAGAATCCATGTCAATAGGTTTGTGGACAGGGCTCTACACATGCCCAATAGCTCTGTCACTGTTTTTTTCATTAATGTACATTTTCACAGTTTGGAGTGTAACTGCTTTAAAGCCTTAAAAACATCATCACAGGTAAATCATAGGATGATTTGGGTTGGAAGGGACCTGGAAGATCATCTCGCTCCACCCCCCTGCCCCGGGCAGGGACCCCTCCCCCCAGCCCAGGTTGCTCCCAGCCCCGTCCAACCTGGCCTTGAACACCTCCAGGGATGGGGCAGCCACAGCTTCTCGGGGCACCCTGCCCCAGGGGCTCACCGCCCGCACAGGAAACAATTTCTTCCTAATACCTATTTTAAATCTACCCTCTTCCCTATCGCTCTAAATCAAGGACCCTAGACAAAACAGGCAGTGGTTTTATTCAGTGCCAGCTGAGTCTCCTGCACCAGTTAATTATACATTCCCAATAAACACTCACCACTCCTCCTGAGACAACACACTGCACACACCAGTGAGCCCCGAGGGTTTCACCTTGCTGACAGTCTTTTGAAAATGTGACACTGCTGCAACCTGCACGCCTGGGAGGGCGGCAGACCATGTCCACCCCAGGCTGCCTGGCCGGCCGGGCTTCTGGCGCTGAGGTTTCCCGTGCTTTGGGCACAGCATCTCCAAATAAACCATCAGAGGGGTGAACTACAGCCAGAGAAAGTAAAAAGAAAGGGAATGAACTAAAAGCAGTTAGAAATGGGGTGAGAGGGGGCAAAATGAGCTCAGGAGGTATTACTCTGTGCTCTGGTTTTCACAGAGGCAAAGCTAAATAATTTTAACCATTAATCTCACACCTCCATACAAAGCAGTCAGGTTTTGTCACTAGCTTCTGTTCCGCACTGAACTTTCAATTTGTTGAAGTGTCAATCTAGGTGGCTTTGTTGGAAACCAATGAGGTGAGATTATTCCAGCAATTATGAATGAGAATGAATTGCTGCATTTGAGAAACCTGCAAACAAAAAAATAATAATAATTTTGTTCAGCAAAAACACTGCTTACAAGCTTTAAATACTAGAGACACAGGTCACCCCTGAGACACGCAGAAAATGCATGTAAGACTTGTTTGTCAAAATTTTAAATAGTCATGGAAGAAGTAAAAAGGTTTGGGATATTTTCTTCATTTTATTTTGCTGGCGTTTTTCTTGCCGCATCAGGATTTACCATTTTTATGCTTTAATTTTCAGAAAGCGTGAAAAATTTGCACAGAACTATCTTCCAGCTTTGTCCCTGTACAGGATCTAACAAGTTGCTGGCAAATCTCTTTGTTTATGTAGCATACAAACTGAGACACATTTTAATGTAAATTAAGAACAGACCAGGCCTCTTACCTATTTCAGTACTTTTTGCCTATATTTTCACACCAAGTGCTTAAGAGAACAGGGAGGAGATGTTATAGTGACCAGTGATGGTAAAAAACCAAACACATGTCCTTATTGGGAAGGGGTTGCATTTCTGGAGAACACAAACTTGGGGAATTCCTTTAACAAAGAGTAGCCCATGCTGGGCTTGATCCAGCAAAGGATGTAAAGAAATCCAGATTAGCGCAGTGCATAAGGACAGATGAGCGGACTGTGCTCTGCACCTTCCAATGGAAGAAGCGAGTAACCTACTCCCAGACTCCAAATCTCTGAAACGGCCTGGAACAGCATACAGCATAGCTTAAAATATTGCCGAGATTAACAAAGTCATGCTTCATCGCACTCCTTCGAACTCTAGGAAATTTCTTAAGCTTTAACTTGATGAAAGAAAGAAAGTAGCATTTCTGTGTGGACGTGCTAGATAGACAGATACGCTACGTACCTAGAGCCAAGTCCCACGCCCTTCATTAAAACCGCGCGTTTTAGAACAGGCAAGACTGCGATGCGCTCTGGCTTTCTTTGCAAGGAAATGAAAGGCTGGCAGGTTCAGCTCAAGATCTCATTCACATGAGCATTTCCTCATAATTGCTTGGCCAACACGCTACACATCGTGTTTTTGATTACTACTGATTTCCTCTTCGGATAAACTGGGAATCAAGCTATCTCTTTAGCTCACGTGTGCTACTGAGCTCCTACAGGAGCAGGACCACCTGCTTGTAAGGTGTGTTGGGAGGTGTAAGAGAGAAAACCAGGAGCCACGAAACACGAGTAAAACTCGCAGAGGAGCACACTACAGTCCCCTGCCTTGGTTCCCAAGCGGAGTTTCCCATCAGCCCCTCAGTTTGGCTGAAGATGATAGCACCGCTCTGCGAGCTCCGTGGGAATTCTGGGGTGTAACCTATAAACAGAACTGCATCTACTGAAAATTATATTTGTGCTTCGTTTGAAGTGAGTGGCCAAGGTTGGAGAGTTTCTTTATTCGTGAGATTTCGGCTTTCCTTCTTGTAGAAGCAAGGCCCAACAAATGTGTTTTTCCAGAATCCTGATTCAAGTACCCCCAAGGCACAGAGCAGAGAATACAAACTCTTCTAATTAGACACCACTTTTCAAAAAATTTAGCCCTTGCTGCTGTCTTGCTCAAGGTCATACGCTAAGTGGCTGATGAACAAACAGATCTGCTAACTTTCAGAAGAGTGAAGAATTAAAATCCAATTTAATTTCAGTACCAATCCTAGTATTTGACACTGCCAAAACAATTTTCTGTTTTAAAGCAACAGCAGACTATGAGTGAGGCAGCACAAGAAAACTGGCAATGAAATGAGACTTTCTAATCTGTCTTTTTTTCTTAAAATTAGACTATTTTCTAAGAAAAAGTTTGCTCACAAATATTAATTAAGCAAAATGTTAGTTCTAAATCCAGTATTTGTGGTTCTGCTGGATTACTAGCTTGGATTCTGAGTTTAAATTAATAACTGAACAAAGGCTTTCCTTAGGTATATTCTTCCTATTAAACATGCAGTACCCAGAATATCTTAAACACACCATACTTTCCCACCCCCAGCCTAGTATTTACCTTGGTGTATAACAAGTTGCATAGGCTGGTGAACAGGTAGAACAGTATCAGTATTTCCATAATTTTACACTTTGCAGTTACTGTTTGATAAAAATAATCACCTGTGATGACCCAGTATCTTTTCTTAAAGATCATTAAGAAATTATTCTTAGAAATTAATCCTTTTTCATATTAAAATATCAGTCAATACTTTATTGCTCAGTACTGAATGTGTCACTGTTTTTCTACTTATTTACGACTCTATTTTTCTCAACGCATCATTCATCATGAAATAATCAGGACAGTAGACACTAAATTTTACGTCATCATGATGTTCTATTTAAACAGTTCATCTGACATTTTAATGTGCACTATAAACCCATACGGAAAATAAAGCATGTCAGTAGCTGGGAAGTACCAGCTAAGGTGAGGGATTTCAGCAAAGTAGGAAAAAAATGTTCTGAACACAACCGGCAGGTCTTGGCCACTGAAAAAAAATCAATATTTTTATTCTAAATTATCTTGGAATTGAAAAAAAATCCATTTCTGTCTTAGCTACCAATTTAATTGATATTGATAGTCCCACGTGCTCCATGTTTAATACACACTAAATTCTGGCCAGAATAATCGTATAGTCATCAAGGATTTGCTTCTGATTTACACTTAGGCTCAAATACAGAATTTGTTCCACTGCTGTCCTTGTGACTACTAATGCAAGGAAGGGCTGCACAAGTTGTGCTATGAGAATAAAAGAATATTTTCTCAGCTGCACGGCCAACTAACAAAAAAAAAAATACTACTGGTGTCACATCTAAAAATCAGCATCTTTTTCCCCAATGAACTCCAGAGGTAAGTGGATTCCAAACAAATGAGAGACGTTATTAAGGTCAAAACAAAATATTTTGTACTTGATTAAATCCCATTAATTTGGTGTCTTATGAGGAAGGTATACAATGCAAGTTCGAATCTATAAGCTAAGACTCTCATGACTCAAATTTTCCAGCCAGTGTGAATCTGACTGTTAAAGAAAGGGGGAAGAGACCAACACAGCGTAGACGCTGCCCTTACACTTCCATATTAGACCACCACCTACTAAATGTGGTTATTCCCAGGATCTGGGCTACAGCATTGTGCTAGAACACAACACAGGAAGCAAAGGTGCACAAGCACGTGCTGCTCCGCAGCACCACTGCCTTCTCAAACTGGGGAGCAAACACAGCCTGGGGGACCTGTAAAAACACAGACCTTCCTGAGTCTTTAACGCCGACTTCCTTCATTAAGCCTGCCCATGTTCGCATGGACACGTGAGATCGTAGAAGCATAGAATCACAGAATGGTTTGAGTTGGAAGGGACCTTGAAGACCATCTCGTTCCACCCCCCTGCCCGGGGCAGGGACCCCTCCCCCCAGCCCAGGTTGCTCCCAGCCCCGTCCAACCTGGCCTTGGACACCTCCAGGGATGGGGCAGCCACAGCTTCTCGGGGCAACCTGCGCCAGGGGCTCACCGCCTGCTGAGTGAAAAAGTTCTTCCTAATATCTCATCTAAATCTCCCCCCTTCCAGTTTGAAGCCATTCCCCCTCGTCCTATCACTCCATGCCCTTGTAAAAAGTCCCTCCCCAGCTCTCCTGAAGCCCCTTTAGGGACTGGAAGGCCGCAATAAGGTCTCCCCAGAGCCTTCTCTTCTGCAGGCTGAACCCCCCTCAACTCTCTCAGAATCGCAGGAAGCCTCATGAAAAAAAAATTTCCATATTTAGGGGAGCTGGAAAGTAGGTTTGAGCCACTTTCTCAACTGCTGCCCTTATCCAAGAGCCTCTTCTCTAGCTCACTGACATCTGAATCTTACCATCAAGACCTGCTGACTTCAGACCAGACCTCAAACATCTCTGAACGTAACACTCTTTGAAAGATTGCTCTGCTGTGCCTACCGGAATTCAAATTATTCCAGTTATCACTTAAAAAATATTGTTCCTTTAACTTTCTTTGACAGATAAAAATTGGGCACATTATAAAAAGGTCTGTAAGCTGTTACAGATGGCATTTGAGATAATGCGTGTTCTTTTGCCAAGATACACACTACTCAAATCGCAGGAGTCTGAAAGCTCAGGGAAGTTTAACAATTGACAAGCGTGATTGACACCACTCTGCTCCTAGTGTGAAATGTCCTATTTAAGGCTTGCCGGGATGCACCAGCTCGGCAGAAGGACCGCAGCAGCGTTAACATTTGCCTCCTATGTGGATTTCAGAACTGGCACAGAAGTACGATGCACAGAGTCCCTGCTCTCATTTTCTGCACTGTCATCTCGAACCACGTGCCACACACATTCTGACACGGCCTTATTTCTCCGAAACGAGAAAAGTTATTTTTGGTGTGCCATTTAGTCTCAAAGATTTACTTTATTTCCTTTGCTGTCCCCCTTGTCCTGAGCTTTCATGCCATGGCAGCTTTGTTAAGGGGAAATCCATCCCACACCAGGCACGAAAACTTTATTTTGGTGGATGCTCAATTGCAGATAAATAAATAGAAAAAGAACAGAACTCAAGGCAGACAAATGGAGGAAAGAAGCACTTTCAAATTCTTGGAAATGGTAAGTATATGTAGTTTAAACCTTTCCATTTGGAGACTGGCCACAAGTATCAGAAGGGAGTTTATGATTCCCTTCTCTTTCCCATTAACATCAACACCAAAGCCTGACCTTTATTCAATGAAGTTATGTGAGAATTTTACTTCTCTGTAGTGAGATGGCTTTCTTTACTAATCATTTATAGGAGGACTATTCAGAAGACTCTCTGACAGAAAAATGGAAAAATGACAAATTTTCTAATTTTTAACAAACTAGCAGGGAAAAAAAAGGCATGTTAAAACCAAAGAAAAACAGATATGAAAATGAGTCAAAATGGTCCATTCCCATGATACGCTCCCAAAACACCTATATTCTAGTTAGCTTAAACCTTGAGCAAAAGGTCCCTTTCAGACTGGAAAAGTTAAAATAGGTGAGAGTTTCTATACGCATCAGTCTTTGACTCAAGAAATTAACTTAGCCAGATACCTCCTATAGCATACTTGATTTTGATGAGCTATCTTGTTTCAACAAGGGGAAAGAAGAAAAGAAAAAAAAAAGACTATTTCCACCTAAGTGGAATATTTTCAACAGAAGCACACACTTACTTCTGAAAAACTCCACATCCTAAACTGACCTTCTTATTCCTCATTCACTGTGCAGGAGGTAGCGGCAGCACGTATGTGCACGCTGTGTGCCCAGCACAAGATGAACGGGATTCATTACTCTGAATGCTTAGGCAACAGATGCCAGAAAGTCTAATATAATCTGATGAGAAATAAACTAAGGCTGCAGTGTTGAATACCTTCTAAGAGATTTGAAGGATTGTATTTTAAAGCAATATATTGTTTTTAATGCGGCTTATACACAGAACTTTACTACAGACAGAGCTCCATGTTTTCAAAACCATATGAAGGAGATTATTTGGTTGGATTTTTCTGAGAAGAAAAAAAGCATGAGGTGTGCTGTGCTGTTCCCTAGTGAACTGGTACAAAGCAAGTTTCTGTTTCACTGGCTCAGGCAGGACGAGAGCAGGCAGTACAAAAGGTTACCACAATGCTGACAACTTCTCAATCACCAAAACGCGTGTTAGATTTGAAAGACAGGCCATGAGATGGAAAACCTTACACCATTAACAATCTCCCAAGACCACTCCTCCTCCCATTACAAGGCCGCATAATGGCAAGGGCTATTGACTGGGGAAACCCGACATGCCACCCAGCACCTGCAAGGGCAGGGGGCACACAGGTCCTGCAGGAATACGCACAACACCTGATCCCCATCTGACACAGGAGGCGGCAGGCTGAGAAAGAACCGTTTGCCTCTGCCTTCCCGAGCCACTGCTCACAGAAACACTGCTCTCACTACTCCCTTGGGCACAGCAGCTGTCGCACCGCTGGAGCGACGGGGCAAGGTGTTTCAAGTACCCAAGTCCAACATTAGGTACATTAAATGGAATATTGACTACATGAATATGACGGTACCATCTGCTTGCAGCAGTAAGGACTACAGGACCTAGAGCTAGATGCAACAACGGGCTACGAGTCAGAGACGTGAAAGTACTAATTCAAACGTTGGTCAGCTTGGAAAGCTAAAACAAATTCTTCTCATGTCAGTCCGCCTACTCATTGAGCTCCGTTTGCTGCTTGTATTATTGCAGTCAAAACTTTGCTTTCGAATCGGCAACTTATTTAGAAACTTTGGAGAATTAGAAGCCCTCTAATTTTTATCCTTCCAAACTCCTGTCTCTTGCAGGCACATGGTCTTTGAGTGGAACACCAAATAAATGTGCTCCTGTATTAATTATCCACAAGACTTCTCAGCTACAGGTCTTCTAAACAAGATTTTGTCTCTAAAACAGACAATAGAAGATTTCCATTTCATCATATTAACAAGGGACAATAAAAGCATAGCCTAAAAGAACAAACTAATTAATATTTCCAAGAAATATTAGCCTTGGCCTTGTCTTCCTTCGCAAGGGAAGTTCTCAGACCAAGACACCAAACAGGTACAAGAAGGAGCATTATGATTATTAAGTGCTCATACAGCATTGATAAATCTCTAGAGTCACACAGAATCCAGCATCAGCATTGCCAAGATATTGCAATGATTTAAGAAGGTACAAAAATAATGTTCAGCACATTATGTTTTTAATAGCGGAATGGCATAGTTCATACCTAGCACTGCACCGTGTTAACTGAAGAATGTCAGATCAATCAAGAAACATGTCTAACTTCTCTTATAGCCCATACTGCCACTGCTCGGATTTCAAAACATTTGTACACTATCAGTCCTTCTTCTTGTATCCAACTGGAGGAAAAGAACTCACAGCATGTGTAATTATAGCATTAATAACTACAAAACTAGATATATTATTGAAGTCGTCATTTTTGAAGACTGTCTGCCTAGTTCCCTTTCAGGGGGCAGAATGATACAGCTTCTTGTCACAGACTTCTTTAAATACTTCAGGTTTATTGTTCTTCCTACATATAAAAGCCAGTACAGCCATTCAAACCTCACCCTGTACCAGTGTGGGGATTTCTAAACCGGCCTGGCTGTCCTCACAAGTTCCCCTACAAGCCATTTGCTTGAAAGCGTGACCTGACTTCAGCATCTCACACCAAACTGTTTCCTAATCTTGCTCTTCTCGCAGTTCTCTATGCTACATGAATTAACCGCTGACTCTGACAATCATCAGTCTCAGCTGTAAGGTAAGTTCATACCTAACAACCCAACTTCTTGTAAGGTCGTATCTGACTGCTGTTAACAGAGAAGCCACTCAGTGACACAGGTTTGCCAAACATTATGCTTCAGTACTCCGCAATTATACACAGTTGCATGTTTGGGGTTTTCTTCCAATATGCTAACATCAACCTTTGAATAACTTTGTATAACTGCGCACCCAGTAAAACAGGCATCAACTGCCAATACGCTGAGTCGGGAATGCAACAAGTCAACAAGTGACATGAGAACTGCCATATTTGTAATTAAATTCACATTGAAAACCTCCAATAACCCCTCGGTGCAAGGAACTATTTGTTGTAACAGAGAGTAAATGTCTTATTTCTATCAAAAATCATTCTAACAGTAATTCTGCACCTTAATGGCAACATCCCCAAGTTGGTAAGTGGGAGCCATGTGCACCAGAGGCATGTACACTACGGTAAGAAAGGATAATTCAGTACCAGGAAAATCAGTGGAAGGGATGACTGAACAAGTTGTTCCACATTTTGGTTACCCCATCTACAGTCTTTTCTTTACAGAATATGAAATTTTAAGAGAGGGGTGAACTGAAGATTTATGAATCCAATACTTCTACTGGAAATAATAAGCTGTTTATCTTCAGATTCAATCAGCCTCTGCCAGCTTAAGGTAAGCAAATAGTTACAGGAGTAAGCACACTCTCAGTTCTATTATGATTTCCCAGAATCAATGAGCTACAATGCAAACACTTGCCCACAAGCATAAGCAGCAGCAGCCCTGCCCGCGCTGCCACTGATCATGACTAATAGAGACCTGACATGGGAATGGATAGCACAGAATGAAAATGACTGCTGCGCAGCTTTGTTTCATTTGTTTCCATTTTCAAGTAATAATACAATATAAAATTCTATATTATTTTTAGCTGCTAGAACAGGTGGCATAAGGAGAAAAATAATTCAAGATCTTATTTGTATGAATATGTGCTCCCATTCTGCAATATTCTTCACTTTGTACCAACAAAATGCAGAATTAACTGATTCTGAATAAATTGTGCTGGTTTATCAGTCAAATTTCCTGCTACACATCCCTCCTCTTGCACTCTGCAGACAGCGGAGCACACCCACTCTCACATTCAGAATACCTCGTCACATCAAACCACTGCCTTCTTCACAAGGCGGGGCCTGAACCAGAACGCCGAAGGTGCCTCAATTCGTGGTTTAGATCCGTGGCTCTCAGCTCCACCTGAGGTCTTTTAAATAGGTCAGAGAATGTACGTTTGTAGCGATGCCCCATCAGTCCAAGCACCCTGGGATTACAGTGGGATACCATGTGTATGCTTGGCCATTTCTTTTCCTTCTACCAACTTTAAACGTGATCTTTTGTGGGAGCTGCTTCATCGAGGCAGCAGCCAAGAAGCTCCACGTGGGTAATTCCACCAGCAGAGTCCTCCAGGCTGGTGCCTCCAGATCTCCTCGTTTGCTGGAGCCCACGTCCATCTCTCTCATCACTGGGGTCTTCAGCAATGACAACTGACTGAATGAAAAACGTTTCGTGTGAAAATCCTTTAGGACTTCAGTAACCTACTAATTTAATACAACCTACTTCAAAAAGTGTCTTCATCCCTACTCAGATCCACATTGTGTTACTGCCTTTTGTCAGAATTCCTTAATTTGCATAAAATAACCACCCATGTCAATTCTGGTGGGTCACAACTCAGATGGGCTGCTTTGTCTAATTAGATGAATTTGGGCAAATACTGCCTTTGAATAATTATGCACAGCTGGCAGCAGGCACTACCTTTAATTCATGCTATTTTTTGTTTTCTTCTATGGCCATGACTTTTCTTTCTAATTCTAATCTTTTGCTGCTTGTAATATACAGAATGGGAGCACTTTACTCTTGACCTTCATTAGCACTACTGAACTTCAATCGTTATATCTCTAACAACTAGTTCGGGAAGCCACAAGAATTTTGTAGATCCTTGTGGTGCAGCCTTGGGAATCAACCCAAACTTTAGGGCTGTGACTCAGGGCCAGCCTGTAGTATTGGTCATAAAACTTGTGTTTTACCTGACAGTGGTGTAACAAGATGCAAGACTGAACAAATTAGTTTGATCTTTCAACCTTTCTATCACAGCACAAGTGAAACTCCATTCCTGCCCATGAATAGCAGTGATAACATTAGCAGCAAAGCAGTGTGGATTAGACAAGGGAGAACTAAAACCAGAAACAAATTCTTAGGAGATAAGAAATTAAAACACTTAATTGCTGCAAGAAAATACACAAAAGCAAACAGAGCTCTATAAAAATGTATTATTATATGCTTACTGCCACAGGGGATGAGCCAAAGGCTATATAGATTACAAACATAAAACAAATCGTACTCCTAAAATTAGATGAGGACTGATTTTGCACATATATACAGAAACTCAGCATTCAGATGAATTTATAACAAAGAATACAAGGCATGTAACGTTTGTCACTATTTCTCATTTCCTGCTTCCATCTGTTTAGACCTAGCTGAAATCTGCTACTGTACATTATACAGCCCCTTTTCTCAGGGTCTCTCTGATTATTACCATAAAAGGTGAGTAATGAAAAGGCTAACGTTAGATCTGGTGCCAGTATTTTCCACACAAAGAATTACAGTGCCATTTTTGCAGTACTGCAGGGTTTAGAGACAAGTGAAATGCCTAGCAAAATTAAAACAAAAATAAAGCAGAAAAAGCCTGCTTTCACAATCTGCTTCTAAGGCTGTTACATGCTATCAAAGTGGTGGCATTCTTCAGCAGTAAAACCCGAATGAAATCTACAACTAACTTCACAAAGAGAAATATGAAGCCTCACAAGACAGAGGAATGGGCACAGAGTCCGCTGGTTTTCTATGATCTCTCATACATGGAAGCTGAATTAGACTGGAATTTTAACTACATAAGCAACTCACGGCAAATACTAGCTAGAGGATTTATTAAAATGAAAGTCATCAACAGTACCTCTATTACAAGTGCAGAAAGGATATGGATGAGTGTATTCTGTTAGCTTCTTTAACTCTTTGGGAGTACCCACATTATGCAAAATTTCTGAAACCACTGGATATTGCAACCAGGTCGTCCTCGGTTATCTACATGGAGCTAAACAAAACTAACTCTCTGCAAGTTAAACTGACACCATAAACTCATAACTGCATGCAAAAAGTTGTCAATCACTATCACAGAAATACCAGGATTCAAGTAAGCTGTTTCCTCTCAACACTGTTGCAACCTACTTTTGTTTCCTGTCGTTTATGCTCTTACCAATTGATTAATCTTTTATTACCCAACCTGGGATTATAGAAGTCAGCTATTCCATATATACATACAGAAAACTCAAACCCAAAATTTAAAGAATGAAAAACAGCTTACATTATGCAGATAACTGTTTTCAAGCCCTTTATTTTCCATTTCTTCACTAGTCATTTTTGATCCATACAATACGGCAGTTTTCTAACAGGACACAAGCAGAGCAACTATTTCAGCCAGTAAACGGCAATGGCTTTTGTGACACAGAAGGTCAGACGCTATTACCATGACTGCTTCCTCCGGTCTTAAAATTATAAATCTTTAGTTTCTTCAAGGAACAGGTGAGGCTAAATAGGCAGTAGTCTTCAGCAATATGTCTAGGCTACAACAGGATAAATTCTACGTAGCTCTGCTAGGAGTGTTCTCACTACAATAGGGATTAATCAATCTAAACAGATAACAAGGAGACAACAAAAATTTAAATGATAATTTCATGATAAAGATAATGTGGACCAAATACTAGGAAAACAGATACAGAATGGCTGGACAACTTAAAATGACAACGTATTTAATTAACTGCAAAATATTCTCAAAAGTTCTCATCTGCAAGAACTGTTGAGTCATGTATCAGCCCTGAAAAGTGACACTCCTGAAATTCTTCCAAGAGAGTCCTTATAAACAAACCTGCTTATAGTAATAAGGGTCAGCATGTTTTATTAAAACATTCCCTTTATCAATACACAGACACCTGCTTGTAGCAACTGCATATTAATAACACAGGAAGATTGACTGTTAATAGGTTCTGTGAATCTCATCACAGCTGTCTCCATTTCTCCAGTTGGTACAAGGAACCCTGTAGTGCTCTCCAACACTTCTGTTGCAGGAAAACAATCCCCAGGCCAGATGTTCTCCTGCATCTTTTTCCTCACTAAAAGATCAATTAGTATCCAGATATTCATATGAAAAAAACCTTTATATTCTACTTTCAAAGGAGGTACAATGTTATGTTTTGTTGCAATACTTTATAAAATAAGAGTTGGCTAAGAATTTTGTTTGGGCTGTTTCTTGTTTATTATCCATTTCTATCTGCAGGAATTCTGAATGTCATCATGCCTTTTCCCCCCTGCCTCCCTCCCTCCCAGTGTTGTTACAGACAGGTCACTGGCTTTAAATCATTTCCTCTTCAAATGCAAGAAGGATGGGCGAGGGAATATTTCATGTGCCATTTTTGAAATCTGCACAATGAGAGTTTTAAGGGCTAAGGCAGAAAATATCAAAAGCCTTGTTCTAAACTATTCTAGGAGAAACATTTACACATTCTCAGCATTGAAGAGAAACAATAAAATTTTATAAAGTTTACATAAAACAAGGCCAGTAGCTAATGCTAAAAGTTGGCATTTTACCAACTGCCAAAAGCAGATCAATAAAGAACCATCTTAAACTGAAGAAAAAAGGCTTAGGGACGCATTATCAGTAACCTGCCATCCAGGGAAAGGACATGAGAGGTACAGTGTGCTATGCAGACGTTGTTGTTGCAGTGGGGAAACGTCGTTTTTCTGTACAGCCGGTATAAGCAGTTTCTTTTGCTGCCACTGGAGATGACAACCCACCTTGCCTCCTGGGAGCACGTCCGTCGCAGGGAGATGGGAAGTTACAAGCTGCTGAAGGCTCGAGGGTGCCTTGAGGAAGGAGCTGGAGGTGCCTGCCCTGTTCTGAATTTCTGCTGACCACGGCGGGTGACATGCTGTTGCGCTGGACGAGCCCATGGTTTGACATCACAGAGGGGAACTCCCACCTGCATCAAGATTAGACAGTGAGCACTGCAATAGTCAGGAAATCATGGAAGCGCATTTAGGGGGGCAGGATAAATACAACCGGTACAAAATTGTCAGAAGTCAACCTTAAGCCTCACCTATGAGGCAAAAATAGCAACAGCTTCCTATGCCTGAAAGCACAGAATTTACACAGGAAAAAAATGAAAGTTGGAAGATCTGCTCTAGAATGGACCATGCTAGAAGAGAGATGTATGTTAAGTCTAATTTAAGGAAGCAATTTTGAAGAATTTCTGATGCACAGGTTCATCCCTAACAAATCCACCGCAGAAGCAGGCAAACGCACCCAAGGTTAAGCGTCCACAGCTGCCAAATCTGCTGCCACAAGACAGAACTTGAAGCCTGCAACAGGAGACAGCACGAGTGCTCCAGTCCAGCATATCTTAACACACCACCTTGTCACGCTTTGACCCTTTATTTTAACATTTGTATTTTACTGGAAAGCTAAAATTTGCTGTAAACACAATTTGAAATTAGCTATCAGCCATCAACGACAGCTAACTCCGGCATTTCAATATCCAGCGAAAAGTCGAGGGAAACACCCTGAGGATGGATAGCTGAAAGTGCCAAGCGGGACCGCTGTGAACTGCTAAGGACAGTTGTTTGGATACCATCAAACAAGGCACATTCAAAGCCATTTTCCACTTGCCAGCACAAAACAGGAGCCCAGTGGGTGGGGTTTTTTTGTTTGGTTGGGATTTTTTTTGTTTTAGATAAGGAAATGAATAGATACAGCTTGAAATGCAGGAAATGGTACCAGCAGTCTGTTATCCAACAGCCCAATGGTTAAAACATTCATCTGAAATATGAATAATATTCCTTGTTTGCTAGAAGAACCACTTTTCACCTAAACCAGACATTTTTCTGCTCTTGCATGTGCACTGCTTCACTTTTTATAAAATATTTCCCAACATCAGAGGCAGATGCGAATGATTTGGTAACACCTACAGGGCAGCTTCAGTCCTGCTCCAGGAACATGCAATTTCACATCGAGAACAAGAATTTCAATGGCACGCTAGTCCCACCAGTGCAGAGAGCCCAGCAGCCGGGGAGATGCACCCTCCTGCGAGCACGAACTGCTGGGACCTGCTCTGCCAGAGGAAAAGGTCGAGCCCAGCGCTTACGTGATGGATAAATGATACAGCCACTACCCTGCTGGAAAAGGGACAGACATTACCACCTCACCTTTTCGCGGCTGTAAAACACTTGCCAGAACTTACAATCACTGCAGAATAAAGAGTATTTCTGGCATATTTACTACCTTGCCCCAATAAAATATTGAGGACTGTAACACAAGGAACATCAATATAGAATAAACGGTAGGAGATGTGTTTAGATGGAGCACTAAATACAGCCAAGGAACTACTGCAGATGGTTTCAGAAACGAGTCACACGTTACTGGATTTTTAATAAGCAAGATTAGCCAAACGAGAAAGTGATAACAAAAGAGTAATGCAGGACCAACTGCTAATCACAAAGGATTGTGACAGATTTTTGACTATCCATAGTGAATTTCAAAAAATACCCAGCACTACTACATGTTTTAATAAATACTAAACAAATCTTTAATAAATTAAACAAGTAGTGCAAACCAATTACATCACAGCTGGCATACACGCGGCTACATCAGTGCCACATTACTTTTCGTATCAGCTTAAAAGACCATCACAAAATTGTGATTTGTTGCATTGTAATCTTTCCACTCAAAAACCTATAAAAACTGTCCTATGCTTCAAATAGCTTCATCCTGTCTCTTTAAGATCGCTTGTCTGTATTGCGCGTTGCACTGTCCCATCCCTGATACTATTGTTCTCTTTTATTTAGCCAGCTATTTCTAAATTGTTTTACAATGCAATAAACAGAAGGTCAAGTACAGAAGTTATTTATAACACCAAACGGCCACTGCACGTTGTTCTCACCTCAGTACACTGCTGCCAGTGCCTCACCTCACTGTGACTTGCTCTTTCCAGCAATTTATAACCCCAAAAGAGAAACGGCTTACCCCTTGGTTATTTTAAAAACAGGATCACATAAAGGTCTAACAGTCATTAGGTCAATGACCCCAAATAAAGGACAGGAATGAGTTGGCAACTCATTTTGCCCACAGAGAAGTGATAGAGAAACAAGTAATTTATTCATTAGTGGTATTTTTTCTCCTCTACCCAAAGGCTTTACTATCTGGGTTTTTTTCAGATTAAAAAGTCCTCTCTGTTAAAAACGTCACCTTTTTCTATCTCTCATCATCCTTGCCTTTAATCCCTTTATACAGAACTTTTCACAGATTGAAAAGTCTGTGGAGACTGAGGACCAAGAGTAACGTCTTAAAAGAAAAAAAAAAAAGTAACAGGAAAAAGCACTGCTAAGGATTAACATAAGGGGTTGAGCTTTGTTTATTTGTTACAAAAGATGCTGTGCAGAGAGCACTGTAAATAACCAAATTGCAATACTTTTTTTTTTTCTTCTTAAAGTGCAATTACTGTGAATAGTATATTTGGAATTCAAGGAGTTTTCATAGAGAAACTACTTAGTATGCACGCAAACTCTGCATGAAGACAGACAAACCAGTCAGCAGGTTTAGCAAGGTCAGTCGCTATTTACTGTTGCACTCGGAAACTCGGGCTCTCTACCACCTGCACCCAGATAGTGTCCAAACCCCTGAGGCCCTGGTTTCCAACACTGCGAGCTAGATCATAGAATCATAGAATGGTTTAGGTTGGAAGGGACCTTGAAGATCATTGAGTTCCACCCCCTGCCCTCAGCCCAAGTTGCTCCAAGCCCCGTCCAACCTGGCCTTGAACACCTCCAGGGATGCGGCAGCCACAGCTTCTCGGGGCAACTAGATGTAGCAATAAGGAGTACGGCTTTAGGAGCACATGGCCCAGGATCACCTACACCATCCTGAGCTGGACCGGATGGCTGCGCTGCAGGGAACACCAGTGCTGGACTGGCCGGGGCAGGGAAGCAGGAGAAGGAGCCAGCACTGGTCAAACTTACTCCAGAGAGATGGTGCATATCTGCTGTATGTGACACTGCACCTCTAATTAGAAGAAAGTGGGAAAAAATGTGCCCAGCATCACAGACTGCTTCGCCATGACAGAGGAATGGGATGGGCGATCACGTGCAACATACATTCTTGTGCATCCAGTACGCAAATTCCTGTTATTAATCAGAATTGGTATTTACAGAACAATCAACAAGGTCTCCTTTTGAAGAAAGTGCCGAGCAAGGAGAATCTCAAATAATTTTCCATTTTCTCTGCAATTGCATGACATTAAAATAGACTTAATTTTCCAGGCTTTTAACTAGCAGACTTCCGAGACGTAGAGCTAACGATAATGTCCTGAAATGGCCACCATGGCAGTGACAAGGGAATGTCTATAGCATCAAAACAAGATACCAACTCATCCAAACGCTGAAAAAAATTGCAACACAACTCAAAAAGATGCCGAGAGGAACTCAGACAACGGGATGTGATTACACCAGTGGCGAAGAGCACAAGCTCAGTGCTGATGGGGAGCGGGTATCTGCAAAGAGCCCGCGCACCAGCACCGCTCCCCCAGCCACACGCGATGCTGCTAGCACGTTCGAACATTAAAAATATAGCGACTTAAAACATAAGGTATTAAGCTTTGAATGTTCATTTTTATTTTTAATTGTGTTTTAAATTAGGAAGTACAATTTTTTCATGAGGTGAGATGCTGGATACACTATTTTCAGGAAAAGTTACTTTTACCACTTTCCAGTGGACACTGTATTAAGTACCTGTTCATTCTCAAATGGGACTGTCCCTGAAATACAAAACAAGCTTGAAACACAGAAACCTCAGTCTCTAACTGCATTGTTTAATACGCGGAGTGAAAATCCGGAGTGCTTCTAGGAAGAATGAAAGCCGTCAGGCCCAGCATGGGACGATCCCTTCACTATACCATACTCCCCACCAGGCTGACTAATTAGTTTCTTGAATGACCCAAGTGTTTTTGTCACAACAACCTTAACTATTAAGCTATTCTACACTTTTTAATTATCTGGAACAAAATAAAACAAAACCGAAGAGAATTACTCTGAAATACGCAGTTAAAATAGGGAATAAATTTCCACAGCAAGAGAATAAATTGCATACCATGTAGTGACCGTGAGGTCCTTAAGAAGACACCAACCAGAATGGGAATAAAATGTTAATTGGAATAAGAAATTCCTCTTATGAAATGGACAGATATAAGAACAGATGGATGCTAAGCAAAGAATAAAAAGATGATGACTTTAGCAAACAACATGGGGAAAGAAGGTTTTAAAATAAGTATCTTTTGCAGACTAAAGAGAGCAATATTGGTTCTGTAACAACTTCGAAGTCAGCTGTCAAGGTAATGTGGCATTCCCATGTTACCAGAAGGTGGGACTGTCCCTAGTTTCACCTTAACTCTCTAATTTCTAACGTCACAACTCAACCAGAAGGCTTGGAAGACTTAACAGGCCTCTAAATGTCATCTGTCAGTTTATATCATTACGGAGCAGGCAAATTCCTTCCTTCCGAGGGCGCACTGACATCTCCCTACAAACAGGTGTCCAGATACCACTGTGTGATCCAGAAAACTGAAGGACAGCACATAATGTAGGTAGAACCTCTTGAATGACAAAGTCAGTCTAAAGATTTTTTACCCCAAGCTACAAACTACATTTGCCAAACCCAGGAAGAGGGTTTGAATTTCCAGCTGTCTCTCCAGAAAGAACCTGCTGGGGACCTGCAACACGGTGCTGTTTGGTCACCCAAGGTAGGAAATGTCTGTGTGGGTTTAACGAACACGCACAACATAAACTGAATTTGGAGGAGCTGTAAGAGATCTGGCTGTTTTCCTTCTAAATCATGCTTTTAGAAGGGGTATGGAAGACGTAAGAAAAAAAACTATTAAGTACACATTTTAAACAATTGTTTTTATTTTGGGAAAAACAGGGTCAGGATTAATGATTCAAACCAACACTGGAAATAAACAATCACTGGAACAAAGAATCAGATGCCAAGGCACTCGACAGCAACTGATACACCAGCCGGATACTGGACTTAGCAACACCAGAAAAATCCTGACAGTTTATTTATTAATGGTTCAATAGGAAACAATAGAATTATCTTCCAATAATCCATAAAACAAGGAATATATAAACTGACATAAAGCTGAGACTACAGTGTGGGTGAGAGGACTGCTAAACTCAACAAATAAAGCCACGAAACCAGACAAGGTGTGCAGAAAGAAACATTAGTTTCTGAGTTTGTCTGCTATTCCCTGTATTTTTAATATAATTTAATACAATGAACTCAAAGTTATCTTTACAATACCACTGATTTACCAGTGATATTAGTAACTGTATTTGTCATTTACTTAGTTTCATACGTTTCTTCCCTATAGAAATTCAGATGACCCTAATGCACATATTACTGTAAAGAACAGTTTTAAGCTTCCCCCTCCCCGAAAATGATTCAAATATAAAGGTTCAATTCTGAGCAGTGGTTTCTTTGATCTCTTCCTTCTTGTGTAACACTGGGAAATTGTGAAATAATGGGAATTGTGAAAGTTTCATGGAAGTGCTTATCACTAATAAGTAATAATGAAGATAAACACAAGAAGTCCTGAGATTTGCTCCTTTCCTCAGTATGGTGCCAACACTTACAAGGCTGTGCATGCTTTTTTCCTTTGGTATGTGTCTCAAGCATTTATCGCATTGATAAATGCAGTCATAGATTTCTCTGACACTCAAGCTCTTTAAGTCTTTCAAGGGGACTCAAACGTTTTCTCTTCCTTAAAACCTCTCCAGAGTCACAGATGTAACATTCCCAGCTCCTTTGGCTTGAAGCAGGAGAGCACAGTACTTCTAAATCGCAGTCTGCTTTAAAGGCTACTGCATTTTCATCAAATAAGGACAAACAGTAAATACCCAAAAAGTCACACTAAGTAATAGAGCACAAAAAAGGATGACATAACCCAAGAGAAGCAAATTGTTTCCCTTCTTCAAAGCAATCTTACGTTCCACCAAAAACTGTATCACTTTTAAGCTAAAAACGCATGGTAGGGGGTGTGCAACTTCCATACCAGCACATGAAAGAAAAAAACCATCATCCCATGTAGGCAACAGAAAGGTCACTGTTCCATATTTCTACAGCAAACAGAGTAAGATTTAGGACTCTTCATAAAAGTGGTCTTAAAAGTGTTTAATCTTGAGTGTCTCTCCTAAAAAATAAAAAGTAAATACAAACTCCAGATACAAAACCCAACAGTGAATAGTAGACCAGGTTGCACTGGAAGGTAAAAGCAAAGGAGGAATAAAATCCTATTTTCCTCATAGACTGTGTCAGCATTATACTAATAACAATGTGTCTTCACCAGAACACCAAGTGTTCTTCGCTGGAGCACTCACAATCTGACTCCAGCCGGTGCTTCGCAATCACGTCCGAGAAGCTGAAGAGTGACTTGGGCTGTATCAGCACAAAGCAGAACGAGCCGATGACCTGACCTACCTGACCATGCCAACTGCGTCATTACGGGGTAAACCAGACTGCAGCCCATGTGCTTTTCTGACAGTCAAGCAGACCATTCCCTACATCATGAAAAGCTCATAAAGGTCACTCATTCACTGGGGATTTTAAAAAAATGTACGCACAAGCATATGCTGAGACGCGAGTGGAGCGGGAAGGGCAGTAAGAATAGGACACTACAAAGATGGAACACAACCCACCAACTTTAATTTCATTGCTTTGTGGGTTTTAGTTTAAGGCCCAACGTTATCTTAATGTGTTTCCTGGCTTCCATAATTAAATTCACTAATCCCCAGTCTTAAGGCATCAGCAAGTTAAGCTAATTTAAAGTTTGTACCTGAGCTTACATCCTTCCTTTTTCCGCCTTTAGCAAAGAATCAAAATTATTGAACTCTTTCTGTGACAAGTAGGTATATTTGTCTCTACTTTAATCGCTCATTCTTCACTGTCCTCATTCTGTACTTTAGAGGTTAGGAAGGAGGCTTAATATATTAGTTCGTGAAGATTTAGATATATCTGGATACTTAACCGAGCTACAGAAAAATCTCTCCCAATATCCTCACTGCACAGCTGCTTGATACTCCCAAGCTGGCATTCATGCTATATTTGCAAACTCGCACATCTGTTCAATATCTCTTCTTTCCTTGTTTGAAGGTGCTGGCATTCCTGAAGGCAATACCTGAAAAATCAGCATGTCAGTCATACCTTCTAATACCGTGATCCTGACAGACATCACAAACTAAGCGGGATCAGTTCCCCATCAATCTGTACACTGCAGACAAACACAATTACTCGATAAAAATCTCCCGGAAACATGACTAGCTGGAAAAATAAATTTACCTCGTTATCTGCAAAGAAATCACCTAAGTTTCTCCATCACTTCAAAATAACGTACGTGGGTCATCTTTTTAATTATACAGAGAACATTTCTCCAAGTATTTCCAATTATACAATCTTCCACTGGCCTTTTCTATCAGCAGCATCAACCGTCTTATGGCCCAATTTTAGCTTTGGCAATTATTTGTCCTCCACTTTAAATTCCTTTTTGCGGTTCCAATTAACACAGTGTCATTTGCTTCCTGTCCCAAACCGTAGCATGGGTTGGTACAATTTCTTCGGCTACTCCCAGCCGCAGCAGGACACAGGCAGAGAGAGCGTCTGCAGTGGCAAACGCTCCAGATAACACGATCCTTAGCCATGTTGTGCCGGACGGTCTGGGCACAAAGGAGCCACGGGCTGATGCACTCACGTCACTGTCAAGGTAACACAGCCAAGAGTTTGATGGGGGAGACACTAAATGCTGCAAGGTCTATTTTTCCTGCAGACTGGCAAAAAGCTATTAGATGTGATTTGTAGGGTTCATCTTCAGTATTTATGAAATCTCTAACCTAGGCCCAAAATTTCAGTAACTGCTTAACTAACACTGCAATGTCAAAAAATGATCTCATTTTATGCCATACTTAATTTTCATAGCTCATGATTTTCTGGTAAAGCTTTTAAGTAATGTCCCACTTCCCAACTGGGTTTCTCCTCAAAACACTTGCTAGATGCCACAGTTATCCTTCTCTTATTCTTTTCCAGATGCTTCTCAATCAATGCAAATCCCAGTAACACAGTATGTGCAAAATGAATAAATACAGATTTTTCTTTGCTGTACTTATTAAACATCAGTAAAGAATAAAGACTTTTCCTGTTGACAAAGAACTCCCCCTTTGGCCTCAAGGCTCCTAAATACACTGAACGATGAGGATCGTTAAGTAACATCTGACCAGAAGCTTATTTTTCATTAGGATCAGTTCAGATAATCCGGCTTCAAAGTCCACGATGTACCCTTACCGTAGGTATTTGTCTAGGTAACCGGTAAGCTGCGGATCAGAAACAACAGCTTTTTTCAAATGAGAGGTCAGTTCTATGTGCCGGAATAGCGCTATTTTAACGTTGCAGATGAGCTATCTCAATTATCTTCGTGCATATCAGTTATCTTCATTCACAAAGCAAACCCAGGCAGGCAGATGAAGCAGTGAGACGTCTGTACCCCACACACGAACACAACGGGCACCCCACAGGCATCACCTTGTGATGGCTCTGCATCCACTGAGACAGACCTCTCCCCGCCCTGTGGGGAACCACGCTGGAAGTTTGGAATTACTGCATTTAAGGGAAACGAAACCTCAGTACATCCTATTACACAGAAGGATGGTCAAGATCTTGTGGAAGCTCATCTCCTATTCCCCAAAGTGGCCCCATCTAGCTCTTTCACCAGTCAGATGACAGCTCAATCCTTTCAACTGGGATGGCAAGCTCTCCAAGCCAATACGTTGGTCTACTTAAAACTTAGTATCTCTTCAAGCTTTAGTTACCAGTAATAAATAACATCAGAATATCTACAACAGAACATTTACAACAGTATTCCAAATGAATATTTAAGATGTTTAGCAGATATGAAAGAAAAGAAAGATACTTTTACCATTTACTCTCGCTAGAACAGCTCTGGCACATTTACCTGCTGATTTTTGTTAGTGCCAAACCCACAGCTAATGTATCTGTCCAGATGAAACCAAAATGATGGATTACAAAATCTACACACAAATAGCAGCATATATATATTAAAATCAGACCTTCAGCGACTGCTATCTTAATTAACATCTTATCTCAGTAGAAAAAAACATGCAGAGTTAACTCTAGAGGCCCGCTCCTGTTTCCCCAAGGAGCGGGAACGCCGCTGTTCACCTCAGCCAGGGCAGGATCGCTCCCTCGTTACTCCGCAGGCGTGTGCCTTCTCCCAGCGAGGGGGATAAACCACCCGCAGCACCTGAATGCAGCAGCACATTTTTTACTGCCAAAGCAAACAGCAA
The DNA here is from genome assembly GCA_013398815.1 of Ibidorhyncha struthersii. Lineage (NCBI taxonomy): Eukaryota > Metazoa > Chordata > Aves > Charadriiformes > Charadriidae > Ibidorhyncha > Ibidorhyncha struthersii. The sequence goes on along the minus strand of VZSZ01009377.1, from coordinate 856,938 downwards.
CTCTCAGGACCATGAGCAGGCAGTGATCATTGATCACTCTAAAGGATGGTACTGCTTCTTAAACTCTGGCTTATCCCACTACTTTCTCTTTTTTTTTAACATTAATTAAACTTTAGAAAGGCAGTTAGGACAAGAAATTGTAGACAAATTATCATCATTTTATTGTTTATTCCCTAATTGCACACGTAATGAGGCAAATTTAAAGTAGCATACCTCAGAATTTACATTTTAATGATACTTTTATAGTGGTCTGAGTGCTATTGCCCTCATTTTTATTATTGATTATGGCTTTTTAGTGACTGCTCAAAAAAATGTCTTGTTAAGAAATGCTTATAAAGCATTGTAATTATTTATTGTACATATTAAGGTTACAGTTAAAGAAGCCAAGAATTTAGTTTATGAAAATATATTTATTGTATATTACAATTTCCTTTTTATAGTCTCTTACTACTGTACAAGACACAAAGTCTTGGCAAAAAACCTTTTGAATACAAGCTAGTGTTTTCCATTTAAATAAAAAGTGGTAATTCTACATCAAATGATGCTTTGCTGTTTTTCTAACTTGATATGCATACGTCTTACTTTAATCTACGAAATGCCGACAGCACTTCTACCTTATTCTCCTAGCAGTAAGTACACCGAGTTGAACCTAATATAATTTCAAAACTAGATTTTCAATGACACATCTATCTTTATTTGTACCTTGGTTTCCAACAGCTGCCAACAGGAAACAGGTTCCCAAATTGAGTCTCATGTTCTTGTCATAGATCTATCCTCCCAACCACCTCCTTCCAGTCCCGTATAATAAGGATGTCCCCTTCCTTTGCATCAGTACAGACAGGGACCTCTGTAAAAGCAGTACAGGACTTGCACACTCTCCCTGAAGCCTCGTGAGAACAAACGCAGAGGCTCTGGAGGATAAATAACTGAATTTTGAATTCTGCTACAAGAGGAGCGAGCAACCCTTACTTAAAGACAGAACTATTACTGTAATGAATGATAGTGGAACAATTCACTATTGCAAGCCTGACCTTGAAATAATCAGCGTATCAACAGAGACCGAACTATGTCTTTCTTTTTTAAATTCTGAAAATTCTTTCAGTTATTCTTATTTTCTCTCTCGACCTTTAAAGTGGCAAAGCCCCGCACTCCGGCACAGGACGCGGTACCCTGGAGGGGATGCAGTTACAGCCTTTTCCATCTTTCCATTTTTTTTTAAATGGGCTATATCATTCTGCACCTTTTCCTGGGCAGAGGTAAGTTCAAAAGTAAACAAAAAAGCTTCATAGGGCAGATGAAGCACACGAAACACTGCAGCTGTATTCCTGCTAATCCTTGCAAAGTGACATTACAGGAGAGGTAGGCCCTCACCCATCTCATAGCCCTCTGCAAGACAAGAAAAATACTGTGAAGTTTTCAAAACTGTCGAGATACAGCCTATTTAACATCAACATGCTCCACAGTTCCTACAAATAAAAATCCTCCTTCTTTGGTGAAAACTTTTCAATCATCATGAGCCCTTTTTTAAAACATCTTTTTCAATATAACTACTTCTGTTGTGCTGGACAAATATACTTTTAACCTAATAAAATCTGCAGAAACTACTCCTATTAAATATTCCCAAAAGCCTCAAAACATTTATAACTAGATAGGGCTTGCAAAAAAAACAATGAAGAACCATTAATTGTAGTGGGATATCATCCTTGAAACTGAATACCGATCTATTTCCTCAGGTCCCATGGAACATCTCATTTGCTCCGGCAGGCACGGCATGCTTTCCAAGACCCTAAAATACTCTGCATTTTGTATTGCTCTGTCTAAAGCTGCCTGCCAGATATTTCTGCTAAGGATGTTCAGTTGCTGGAAGGAAATTAAAAAAAAAAAACTAAAAAATTTAAGAAAAAGCTGAAAAACTTCCCAAGATAAAGCAGCTTTTTACTCCTTCTACAAACACTGCAGCAGGCAGCGGCAGCAAGAGGATTCCATAGATGGGGTGAACAGCTTTCCTGTCAATCTGTGCAACGAGAAATTAGTGTTTTATTTAAGTGTTCTAACGCGATTCTTTCAGTTCAGTTCCTGCCCCATCCCCAGCCACCTCAAAAAGGTCATGTAACATGCTCAACTAACAAGCCTGAGAGCTCCAAGCAGGAAACAGTAAAATAATAAACAATAATTTACCACTTCTTCATGCTAAACTTCAGTGGCTTATAATTTAGCTTTCTCAATACAAGGTCTCAGCAGGAGGCAGTTAATGACTTTTTCCACCTTAAAATAAGCTGTTCCACACTGTGCTAGGCAAATCTCACTTAGCTTTGTGTTGGAAGTCTGAAGTCGGGTAAAATATAAGCCTCTTATGGCAAAAAAGAGAGAAAAGAATACTCTAAAACTAAAATTAGTCATATGGTTTAATATCAGATTTTTAGCATGTACCATCAGCTTTTTTTTTCCCTGCTTAGATCGAATTGGAAGTGTGTTACCATGAAGTAGCGATATTCAGATTTAGCCCTAAGCAAGCAAGAGACAATTTTAATAAGGAACTAGAATACAAAATGTGACAGCTTATCCACAGTAATTGTATACAACATACGTCACTCAAGAGAACACCCTCTTTGTTTTTAAACTGTTTAAGTCTCCTTCACTTGACACCAAGTTTCCCCAATTCCAAATTTAATTATATATGTGTACACAGCTACACACTGCTTCAGAGCAAGTGTCCATCAAATTAGAAAATATTACAGGATTAACTATTGGCTTTTTTTTTTAATATATAAAAAAAAAAAAATACAGTGGGTCTGAACAGTGAGAAGAAATTCCACAAGTGCACTATTATGAATCATTCTTCAAGGTCAGGTATTTACTTGCAGGTTCAGACTATCAAAATCTGAAGGCAGTTTTATGTCAGTTATGTGCAAACACATCTTCAGGAAGGAAACCCCTTCTGTCTGGTTTATTTTCCCTCCCATTAGCTTCTCCTTCATGAAGAGAGTGAAGCAGCCAGCTGATCGAAAGGAAAAGCGGCTGCGATGAGTTTAGCAAGCAAACAGGGAGTCATGGAGGGACTTCTTCCTCTCATGAGAAAGTCCTGTAGAATTTCACCATCATTAAAACTGGACACATCCCCCAGTACAACGCAGTTACGTTACACAGAATTCAACGCAGCGGATTCTGTTTTTCCCAGGATTTTTTTCCTGTGAATCTACCAGGCTTGATAACTTTCAAAGACTGGACATACGCCTTCACCTAAAAAATAAATTCTTTCAATTTTCTGAAGTTTTTAAATGTGAGAAAGAGTGAAAAAGAAATGGACATAAGGTATAGCAATAAACCAGAACCAGATTCCAGGAATTCAGTAGCAGAAGTGGTCAAGAAAGAATGCTAACAGATTTTTTATTTTTTTTTAAATCCTAAACCAAAATATACTTTAGTAGTGAAAATTAGGGAGACATAATATAAAGACCAATGGACATGACTTATAACCAAGACGCTGTGCTCTGGTGTTAAAAACCCAGGACAAACACTAAAAGACAGAAAACATTTCCACATACATTAAAATGAAGTCTTCCTCTGGAGGAGTTTTAGGCGTTCAAGGATAAACCTTAGACACATTTCATTCAAGAGTTACTTAAAGGAAACCGTGGTGGGTTTTACACACCCCCCATACACTTTGCCCTGCCAGCCCCACGGTGAAGCAGTAATCGCATCCTCCTCCTGCGCACGGCGCTTGCACTGACACTGCTTAATTGCTTTGTGCAGAGTCTTGTTATGAGAACAAAGCCCAGCGAGAGCCCGGCTTGCTCAGCAGCACCGGCTCAGGACCAGAGCCCAACACATCTGCCTCCCCCTCTGTGCGCTAGACCTGGGTTTCAGTGCTGCGTGCTAACAGAATCCAGCGCACGTTAAAAGAAGCTCTGAGGTCGCTTCAGAGTTGTCAGATGGGGCATCCAGTTCTTCAGCTCTTACAACTTTCAGGTGAAGGAAGGAGGCGGCATGGGGGAGAAATCACTTTTTCCATACGACAGATGCACCTAGACATCAACATAACACGGTGTTACTGTTAGCGACCTGGAGCTAAGGACTAAGCCCCTGCGAGCAGTCTGGTCGGTTCAGGGGAGCTATCATAAAGAGGTATTTCAAGAACTCAGTTTTGTAATATCAAAGGAAAAATTCTTCACTTTTTGTTAAAACGTAGCAACTGTTATTTCACTATTTTGAGTCCCTCACATAATTTTCTGTCTCAATGGTTACAGTTTCTTTTCAAGATCTAAACCAGCATATACTACCACCCATGAGAACGGATGAGTTGCACGTGTCGGCATCTTCATTCGCATGACTTACATTGGCTACGTTATGAATTCTCACCGCTCAAAAGAAAGGTGGCTTAAATTTACTGAACCAGAGATACTTCTCTATTAATAGCAATGCAATCCTTCTGTCAACAAGGCTGTTAATTGCTCTGTGAGAAAATATTTAACCCACTAGAGTCAAACTAGACTTTTCATTCCAAGTGGAAAGCTAAAAATAATTTTTCACACATTAAACACACAGTTTGTCACCAATATTCCCATCTCTAGTGCCAGGAGGTTACAGCAGACAGCAATACTGCTGACTTTGCAACGGTTACACAGTCCAGTCATTAGTGACAGTAAACCAGTCTAACGAGCTGTAACTAGGCCTTCACTGCTGTTCTGCATTACTTTCCATATTTTACTGCCAAGCTCTGCTATTCTTACATCCCACCAGCATTGTACGTGCAGTAGATAAATAAAAATGTCTCCTCCTGTGCAAAATTTTGGAGGGACTGGAAAACAAGTTCAGTGTTCAGATCTCAGCTGCAGCCAGCTTATATTTATTGCTAACACCAAGCTGTCAGAAGGCACACGCAGCGCACCAGCTCCGAGCCCCGCAGCACCCATCACCGGTCGGTGCCACACTGCCACCTCTCCCTGTATACGGACTGAAAAAGGAGCCGCTCAGCGCAGGCAGAGCCACCAGATATTTGCCTGATCACATGAATTCCGGCACCGAGCTGGGGACTGAGCGCCTTGCGCAACGTGTAACGTGTCACTTCAAGGTGAAGGAGAAAGCTGTAAGGAACAAGAAGCAGCTGCGACATGCCTCACTAATGCAAAGTGCACAATTACTTTTAACGGAAGCAAACCTCTCATTTTGTGGTTCTTCCAGCACAGGTGAAAATACTTGGAGTGGTTTGGCTATTTCAAATACTTTCTGCTCAAATAAGAAAACCTTTCTAGAGGTGTATCCGTAGGTCAATGACACAGCAGTAAGCACTGACCATGTCTGCCTACAGCACAAATACACACGTTTGATGAGTGCAGGACAAGAGTACTCACACAAGAAATTCAGAGACTCTCATTCCCCGAAAGCGATGGGAAGCAGTTTATCCTCCCCTCTGCCCACAAGCACAAAAATAATTTTAAAATAGCTTTAATTTGCCAACCATTCTGATAGAAAATACGCTTCAAAATTAACATCATCTTGCCCAAAGACGTTTTTCCAAGTATCACTACCAGGTCTTAAAATGAACACCTAAGACCTGACACAGCAGGGAAAGGAAAAGGCTGATCAAGCAGAGCACTCTGTCTGACAACAGCCAGCTGTAGATTTTTATGACAAAGATGGCACAATCCCCAGGCTGGACAGCTTCTGAGCCAGGGACTTGCACTGAGCTGGTTTTGTGTAACGTTCACTAGTGGACTCAAGCCTCCAAAAAAATCTATTGAATCTCTTTTCGAATACAGTTGTAGTTCAAGTCTCTGCAACATCCTGTGCTGATGAGCTCCACGATGTAATCACATGCTGTGGGGAGAAAGACTGCTTCCTTTTGGTTGTTTTAAATGTACTGCCTAATAATCCCCCTAAGTAGTCGCTATGTTTTGTATGAAATGCTGTACACTCATTCCTGAAGAGCCTTCTCTACACATGCTGTTTATAGAGCAGTATGTATGGTTGCACGTTAGCACTTGACTATTCACTCCTTTTCCTGACCACCTACAAATACAATGACCAGCACAAATCAGTAATTAAACTGTTTGCCTAATGGAAGTCTCCCTCAATTCAAATAAAAACCCCTTTATTCTTACCTTCTGTTTCCTATACGCTAGTAAGTTACTAACCCATTTTACACTATAAATAAAATGGCCTTTTTTTCCCCCAAGGGACCTTGCTGAAAGTGTCCTGAAAAAATTAATGTACACTATATTGACTAGACCACCCTTCTCCAAATATACAGTAACTCCTTCAGACAAATCTGACTGATTTGTCAAGCACGACTCCCTTGCAAAGTTATATTTTCCTACTATATCATATTTATGCACATGTCCAATAATCTTTGTTATTTGTTAGTGTGCTGGGACAGAAGCCACGCTTGCTTCCCTGTAGTTCCTGCCATCACCTCTCCTACTCTTTCACATAAAGTATGTCCTCTTCGTCTCCATTACACCGAGGGTAATTTAAATGACAGGTTACTCTACAGTTAATAGTCCATATTTAAGTTCCTTTTTCACCAAAGATGCTGCCATCTGTTCCTGTCATTTTGTTACTTTATCCATTGTTTTGACCATCTTCTACTGACACATCAATTTGTGACAGTTCCTTAGACTATTCCCACAAGAAAATGAGCTGATAGGGAGCCTCCCTAAGGTGTCCTATACTGCATGCCAAGGAAAATACTGTATTTAACTTTTCTACTGTCACATTACTCTCCTTGAATGTGACTTGTATTATTGTTTATTATTTTACTATTGATTACCTATTAACTACAAATTCAAGATGAGTGCCAGACTGTTAAAGACTTGGCTTCAGAGTGTTTGGTGGTTTGTTTTTTTTTAATTACGACTATCAATTCATCAGAATCTTTTTAGCTTTTCTTGTGGCTTTACATTTAAATTAATCAGAATGTATGTTCTTTTACATTTTCCTTCTTTTGCTATTACATCCACTTTTGAAGAGTCTCTTTCACTTCAGTTTTTAATCATGCCAGCTTTTGGTGTCCTTTCCAAGTCATTCTGCCTGAAAGCATTATACTCTCAGCTGTTCCTTTAATATTATTTTTAAACAGCCTTTTAAATAGGTGTCTTTTTTGAAGTTAAATGTTTTACTGTGCCAGACTTACTGCTTCTACCAGGATGTCAAATTTGAATAACATGATGACCAACTTCGTGGTACTAGCTTGAATAATACGCTGTGTGCTATGCAGGATTAATCAAGATTTGCTCCACCTTTTCAGATTACGGTATTTATTTTGCTCCAAAAATCAGAGGTTGGTAAGATTTAAAATCTTTAGTCTCTAAACTTCAGCCTCAAGCCCAGCCAATATACCCATAATTAAAATCTAACTTCTACTTTTGCAGCTTTTCTAATCTCACTTAGCCTTTCATGGATAATATCAGTATATTGTGATGACAGTTTGTCATTGTCTCAAGATCTTTCCAACAGATATGGTGTTTTTTTCTTCATAAAATTTCACAGCTCCTTTTGATGCAATTTATTAACTTATCCTATTTGACTCTAAGCTGATTTAAATATATATATAGCCCAATTCCTCCATAGCATGTCCTGCTATACCAATCCTATATAATTTTTACCCTGGAAAAAATATCATCTCTAAGTAACTTCCCTTTTTATTCAGAGAATAAATAGGAGTATATGATGCTTGCCTAAACAGGCAATTGCATGATACGCAAGAATTTAATTCAGACTCATCATGCGCATAACACTTCAGACCTGAAAATCCATGGAAATTATGGTAGACAGACTTTGAAAAAAGGTTTTGGTCTCTCTGGTTCCTTTATTGTACTCATCAAAATAATACCTGTATACCTAAGGCTGGATTTAAGGAGAATCAATTTAGTGAACAGAGCGGGAAAGCCATACCAAGCTTTTAAAGAAGTGAGAAATAGCACCTGTGTGAGAAGGGGACCCAGCAGAAGCAGTTGCCCAGAGCCGAGGAGCCCGGGGAGCAGCGCGGCGCAGCACACCCCGGCGTGCCCCCGCCAGAGCCCCCAGCAGCCAGCACCGCGCTGGAGGTGACACACCACCAGTACATTAAGCCACATTACATGCCCTCTGGATCCAAGCATAAAAGATTAACATCAAAATTCACAGAGCTGCCCATCAGAAGGAGGAATATAAACAGAAATTTACTTCCTGACTTTTAACCTAAATGAGAGTATTTTCCAAGACTGGGTCCGTATTCCTCTCAGGCTGAGGTGCCAAAACCTACTACTGATGGAGAAAGTAACATGTAACACCAATTCTTGGAAACATTTCAGCTGTTTTCTCAAACAAGACTGATGAAGTACACCAAAACCTTCACCATTTTTGCTTAGGCTATGATCGTTTATTTTATTTCACCTACACATCCTCTGTGCACAGAGCTTCCAGCCCTGGGTGTCACAAGGGAATACCTGTCATCTCTCTGGTCCTCAAGAGGAAGGAAGAAGAAAGCCCCTTTCCTGACAGATTTTTTTTGAATAACCACAGCTTTCATCATCCCTAATCAGTAAGTGCTGCTGATGCCCCCAAGACACCCAGCACAAGCCCAGCTGAAGTGAATTCCCCCAGTTCTTCCCAAGCTCGCCCCAAAGTCAAGGGCACTCGCCCCTACTCCCCCCCAGCAACCCCCCAGTGCCTGCCAGGCTTGTCAGGCAACAGTGGAAATGAACTTCAGTTAAACCACATCACAGCATTTAGAAGCTTTTGTTGAGACGGTTCACAAGTGCTCACACCTTTACCCACACTTCAGATGAGAAGGAGGCTTAATTGATTTTCATCTCACAAATCAAACCCATTATGCTGAATCCCCTCAGCTTCGGGTGCTGGGAGGAGAAGGAAAGATGATAGAACTCAGCCCCGCTGATGTAAAGCAAGATACTGTTTTACAGTGACACATACAGACCAGACAACCAGGCAGGAGGACCTTTTCCTCCCCTGCAGCTCACAAGTATTCAGCTGTTAAATTAGACCAAGTTCCCCTGGTTACATAAAGCGATACAAGGACTACAGATATTTTGAAACTATTTGGTATCTGTAGATGAGAAAGACTACTTTCAAAACCAACCTGCTGTTCTGAGATTGGGGCTGAAGCTTTGCATGGCCCGTGAAGGTGCTCTGTCACCTCCTCTGGGAGCAGGACACCAAGCACACTCCAGCCCAGCACACGGAACAAGCCATGCCAGTTCCAGACCCGAAGCAGCACCAGAGACCCAGCTCCAGTGGGGAAGCGTCAACCTGGATGTTTGCAGACAACTTTCAGCCAATTACAGACACAGAATTTAAAATGCACTCAAGCAACCTCATTAACTCTACAGCCAGAAATATGCTGCTGTAACTCTTACCAGCATGAGGGTGCAAGTGTCTGCTTGGTGTAAAACTCCTCCAGACACCAAAATAAAATATTTCCTCAGCTGAAGTTTCTTTATATCCCCTGGGTCATTCTCTCAGAGTTAACAGTGCCCCGTAAATCTGACTTAACTACATTGCATAAATCTAACTTTTCAGTGACAAAAGCTTACATAAACGGATGATAAAATTGTCTCGATTCCCCCACTGGGTCTGGAGCTAAATGAGAGACACATTTAGGGTTTCAGATGAACTGAGAATACTTACAGGCTCTTCTAAATAGGGTTTGCGATTTAAAAAAAAAAAACGTGGTTTTACCTCAGGCTGCCATATTTCTGTCTCAGCACAGAAATACATACATATGCGCTACGCTCACGCAACCACTCCCCACAGCTCCGCGAGGCAGCAGATTTACGGCACACACACGGCAGCACACAGGTACCGGCAGCTCTGCCCGCTGGGCTTCCTGTAGACAAACAGTTTTCCAAGGGAACACAAGACATCATGAGAAACACGCTGGTGCACCTTGTTCCTTTAAGAATGCAATCTCTGAGCAGAGGTCAGATGCAGAACAGGGACGTTTTGGTTTGCCAAACGTTTTAAAATTTAATACAAATGAGTAACTGCAGATAAATAAAAGCTATTTGCATTCAACTGAAATTCTAGTTGCAACTGAACAAGAATTGTTATTGTACCAAAACCCCCCGATTTTGTCCAGGGCACCTTTTAACCACATTCCCATGAAAGCTAGAAAACCGCAGATCTAGGTCCCTAAGCGCAAGCCACAGCCTGATGGACAATGCTGCCCCAAGACAGTTCCCCTTCCTTCACTCCTTCAGCACAGCCACCAGAGGAGAACCCTCGCTCCTCCCTTCACCTGCGGCAGCTGGGACGCTGCCCCTCGGGGAACCACCACCACCAGTGCTGCTGCCCTCCCCTGCCCCCCGCAGCGGGCTCTGAGCGCAGCGGCACTCGCCACCCTTCCCCTCGCCCCGCTCCCCGTGCCAGTCCCAGCAGCAGCTCGAAGCCTGGCAAGCCCAGCGGGTGTTTTTGCGCCATTCCTGCTGCTAGGCCTCCTGGCTCTGCCACCCTGCGATGGCAGGAGTGTTTGTCCCCACGTGGGGCAAGGCCAGCCCGTTGGGCAGAGGGCTGCAAGCCCTGCGCACCCACCTGCAGCATCCCAGCCCCGAGCTGCGCCCACGTGCTCCAGTGCCATGCTTCCCCACCTGCTCCCTCTGGTTCGCCGCTGCCTTTTCACTTGCAGTCGTTCAGCCGCCGTTACTTCAAAGATGAACTCCGGAATACTTGAGAGGAAGACCCTGTTCTGTTTTTCCTATTTAACCTGTTCTTTTTTGCATAAATAAGTATTCAGGTGAGACAAAATTAGAATCCAGACTCTCTTTGTATCACTTTGTCCATCCCAGGAGTCCTCTACCCCACCGGCTATAATCACTCTTTTCCATCACTTCACTCTCAAAGACTAAGTCTTCCCTAATAAGCAGAACAACTTCAGTAGAACAGAATGAGAAATTCATTCTGTAGGATACTCTTTAGCACAGTGCTTAGAATATTCATTGGATATTATAGGAAAATAAAGAATTGAGCACAAATCCCATACTAGAAGAAATTAATGATGTGTATACAGGAATCTTAGCACTGAGTAAACTATTTGTACAAATCAATCCCAAAGATACATAGAAATGCGCCACGAAGAGTGGAGAAGAAGAGGGATTTGTACCCAGAATGGCTACAATACAGGGACAAAGGGAAGAATAAAATTGTATCACTGCATGTCCTGTTCCCCAAAACAGATTTTCCAACAAACCTGACCATCCCACAAGACACATTTGCACAGGGGGCTATACCCCTCCCCAAATTACTAAATCCAGGCAGTGAGGCACTGCTGACAGATGGGGCCCATTACAGCATCTTCCAAATCCGCAGCCTAAGTGTCACAACTTACCCTGAGAAACGCCAACAGAATGAGCAAAAGGCATCTCTGTTGGGGAGTATTGATTATGGGGAAGAAGCTCAGTGAGATTCAACCCCAACCCTCCCTACACACACACTTTTTTTTCTGGGAGCTTCTCTTCTTCATTGAAGGCAATTAAAGCTGCTATGAACACTACCAGCTACCTCAATGTATTTTAATCATCTAAAAGTGAATTATTAAGAACTAATAATAACATCTGAAGAGGCTTCCAGGCAAACAGCACATTACTGAACAACCCATACCTCTAAAAATGTTAGGAACTTCCCAGAACAGTGCACCTATCACCACTGATGAAGTGCACTATCACCCACCAAACTATCTTGAAGATTTATGTACTCCCTCCATTTCACTGTTTCAAAGGCCTTAGTAGATGGATAAATCAATTTTTTTCTCGGTATCTCAGAAAAATGGGTGCTATATACAGATCAACCTGCAATTCTCTTCTGCCATCTTTGGCCTCCTTTTTTGATCCATAGTTCCAGCTAAAAAGCTTCCAAGTCCTCCTTGGGACATTGTGCTGCTAACCTGGCCAAGAGAAGCGCGGCTGTGAATGCAGGCGTTGCTTTGTCTAATGGCAGCGGAGTGCTTTATGCTTTTGCAACAGCAAATACAACTTTCGCCATCTTCCTTTGGTTCACGTTTAGCACGGCCTATCCTGACATGTAACGGTGCTGCCATTTAACTTTGGCATATGCAGTAGAGGCATTTTTATAGGTCTTTGTTTTTCAAGTATTCTCCCAACTAGACACACTTATTAAAACTGTTATGAGCACAAAAGGCTCTTCGAATACCTCCACAATTTCAAAAAGTGAAATACGGTTCCTTATCAGTTTTTTAAATGAATTGAACTCAAGCATTAACATAAAAACAGTTAGACACTAATCATCTAGCTGAAGAAAATGACATTACAAACCTAATGAAAACAGCAGGGAAGCACAGGGGAAATAAGAACAATTCTTCGCCAGCAGCAGCGTGTCTGTGGGCACACCAAAGTTAGCAATGAGCTGACATTTACTAAACAGAGCACAGATGCAACCAAGTTTTATACGGGTTTTTAGACTCCTGAGAATTTGCCATCAGAAGGATCTCAGCTCTGAAAAGCTACTCGCATCCAGCTCAGTGTAGCTGTTCTCTGCAGTGAAATAAGTTGAGTTTCCATCCAGTTTGACTTTGGATAGGACTACAGAGCAGAACAGCCGACTGATCAGAAGGCAGACAGCGTACAGAATTACAGTGCCAGAAGGCAAGCAAAATGCCATCAATGTAAAAATACATTAGTTTGCTTTTACTAACACATAACTGTGCCAGCAAGTCTTGGGCACAGATTGACCAGGACAGAGGCCAGAGAGCTCTCCATTCCCCACAACGCAACACAGCTTTTCTACATTACGGCTCACCTCTTTCACAGGCAACTTTCAACTCCACGTATGTGATAGGACTTAAACCCTGAGAAAGGCTACAGCAGCTTTTAAAAATAAGCACCAAAACAAAACCACACCTAGATATTGCCTCTACTAGGATATTAAATTGCAACAATTGCTTCAATGGAAAGGGAAATCTTTTCTCAAGGAAGAATTAAAGCAGGTTTCCTGTAAAGACAGCACCATCAAAATTATGTGTGAAATACCTTTTCCAGAACACATAAAAAAAGAGGTCATCATGTTCTTCAGGCCATTCTGGCATTACGATTTCAGTAAGTAGTAAAAAGAGGAGCAGCTAATGCTCAGAGGTTCCCCAAATACTACTCATTTTTTGCAATAGTTTAAGTAGCCTCTTATGCTAAAAAAGCACAAAGTCATTTACATTATTTCATTATTTAAAAGCAGAGAGAAAGGGAAAAACCTATGCTCACGTTTATAGCTTCATTTCTTGGTATACTCCTTAACTTTCCCTGCATCTGAGGGCAATAAGCATTTCCAGAGGTCTGTATCTACAGTGAAGTGCCTCTTGAGGAGGCTGGATTTATCAGTGGGAACAGACTGAAGCAATGCTAAAAGAACACATGGACTTAGTTCATCTATATCAAAGAACAAGGCCAACAGTCACTAGTTGTTTATTCCAGCTGTGTACTCATTTTCTAAAGTTAAATGAATATAAGGTCATCAAAAGAATTATCCTGTGCAAGTACTTTGTTTTCTCTATCTCTTCTGTTTTCCAGCAGTCAGCTGGCATCACCTCAATGCATGGGCTGCCAGGTACACACAACATTAATGAACGAGGTAAGCAGCCAGGAGAAATGCTGAAGTGTTGGGACAAACTCAGCAGCTCAGGAAGGGCTGGGCAGCTCCACAGGAGAGGGTCCTGGCTAGGGGCTGTAAATGGTCAATGGTCTCTCCTTCTAGCTGCATTTCTGTGAGGGTATGTCTGCTCCCGCTTCCATCATGACCCATAGGCAAGACGGTTGGGGGATCCCAGGATCCTAAAGCCACTGGGGCACTCAGCAGCTTCACACTATCAATTCTGCATATATGGAAAGGGTTAGACCACAACTGAGTGTAAGTATGGAAATGATAGTATCACTTACATATTCCCCATCACCACCACTAATTGCTAGCACAACATGTCAGATATAGTTAGGTACCCACGTCTCATGACATGGGAGCTATTTTCTTGTACCTAGCAAGATTATACTTTCCCATAGTAAACCTGGTTGGAATGAAATTAGTTGATTATATGGAGGACTTTAAAACAGAGGAAGCAGTAATCCACAAAATGGAGCTGAGCCTAGAGCAGAAAACTTTGTATCAGACATAAATGCAATAGTAATAAATCACACTAGTTTCATTTTGGAGAATTATTGTTATGTGCTGTTACTTGCAACAAGTACCCTTAACAAATACAGCTACACAGTCCCTGCCTTTTATTACTTCCTAAGTGTTCAGTGATAACAAGTCAGATCAGATTAATTCTCCTTCCTTTTGGGAGTTATGGGCACCAAGCACAAACTAGTCAAACTTAGGGCTCTCTGGCCCATTTCACAAAAAACTGCTGCCAAATCACACTGAACGAGATGGAAGCTGATAAATCTTTAACCAGTCTCTGTCACCTGGGTTTGCATTTTCTTTTCTTTTTTTCTTACCTAGTAGCAATTAGAACACCATATACCTTGAGAAAGTGAAATGTTACAAGGAGAGATTGCTATTAAGAATTAATGTTTTTATTTTTGTTAAATGATAAAATTCAGAAGCAAAGCTTCAACCCTAACAGCACAATAGTCGGAAGGCCAACAATCAGCTAACAGAAAGGACACATTTTTCATAAATATACCTCCCCCTGGCTCTGCCTTTCTTCTTGTGTGCTCAGCTGTAGCAATTAGGAGAATAATCTATAGGAAGCCTACCCCCAAAAGCCTCTCTCAGCTTTCTCCAGCTGTTTCCTTCTTTTTGTTGCCAGAAAACTCAAGCTCTGAAGAGATGATTCACCTCAGCAGGACTCCAAACTCTACATCTGCTCCGGGGGCATAATCTTTGCTGGGTACATGGAAACAGTCTTTAAACTAATGGAGTCACTAGACTAAGCAAAAATTCTCTTCTCTGAATCCACATACTAAGGTTTTATTTTCAATTATATTTCTAGCTGAGTATTTTCAAGATTATCATCTTTCTTCTTTGATCATCATAATGCTGCTTTGCAACACACACTGCTCTTCTAAAAGTACTTTACTGCACCCTATAAATGCAAATCTGCATCATCTTTTTATAGACAAAGAAACGATATACACTGACCTGTCCAGCAATACAGAGAAAATCTGTGGAAGAAGGGGAATTGGCGTTCGATTACCGTAACTCTCCTAAACCACAACATAATACTGCCCCATAAACAACACTGTATTATCGAGTATTACAAAAAATATGTTTTGAAAATGGATTTGAGCTTTCCATTCTTCAAGGAAATGGACCGTTCTCCCTTATTACAGCAAGTGATTGGAAAAAAGTTGTATGCTTGTAATTCATGTAAAGTACGGGTGCAGCATGCTCCTTAGCCCAGGGAGAAATCCGCAACAAAACTGAGACAGAGGAAGAGAGGAGAAGGACACAATAGGTTGAGGAGGAAAGCTCTGAAGGAGTGGAGCTAATCTGGACAAGCACATTGAAAATCACTTATTTTTTTGTGTGTGGTAAGATACAGGAAGAGATGGAAGGCAAGTGATATGGACAAGACCAAGGAATCACAGATTACACAGCCCAACCCTCTTTTTGCCTCCATGTAAGAAACACAGGTTGTGAGAGGAAAAGGTAAATGATTTTTCCCTGTTCAACCAGAAAGAGTTCAGATATATGACTGCCAGGACATGTGCGTAAAATGTTCTGCAAGTCAGAATTATACTGAGAAAAACCACACTGTTTCTTATCACTCAAGACAATGTACAGAGCAGCTCCTCAGTTATAACTCTGAAGGAAGCTTACCCTGACCTTTATATTTGATAAATAAAATTTCCCCTTCTCAACAAAGAACACATCATTTTTGTGAAGAACAGAAAAGCTGGAAGGAGAAATGCTCACCTCCATCCTAATTTCTCTCGTCCAACTGAACTGAGAAAGACTGCACAGGAGGTCTAATACAAGCCTTTCTTCACATTACAGAAAAGAAGTAGTAAACTAGTCTTCTGCTAACAGAGATAGAATAGGTTTTGGAAAATAGCTTTTCTCGTCTACCTATGAGAAAAATAAAAGAAAATTTCATGGGTATTCAAATACTGTTTAAATGGAGCCTCAACAATTTCTTTGTTCATAATTACAAGCCACAGACGAATATTCAAGAGTAACTCTGTTCTTGAGAGAGAGATTTCTTAGGCAGAAACTAGTCTGGAATCCATTTAGTCTAATTCTTTCATTACCACACAGAATTCGCCAGGTACAATATCCCGTTCTGAAGAACAAGGCCACAAAAAGATATTAAAAATAATCCAGAAATCAGGAGGAAATGCCAAGTTAACAGCATATCCAAAGCAAGGAGAGGCTGCAGACAAGGCCACTCTTCCAAGTGATGGTAGCTTCACCAATATTAGGGCTACGCATGCATGTGAAAACAGCTCAAACTTATGAAATCTGCTGGAAAAGCAGGACGTTATCCACTAAAATATTCTGACTCAGAATTCAAAGGAAAAACAGTCATACAGAAGCACAAATACACATGTATCAACACTAATCTTTACAGAAAGGAAACAGAGCTACACATAAAACATTCAGATTTATGTGCTTTTCTGCGAAGTTACACATTTCACTAACGCAAAGAATTAGAATAGTTTTCTTCCCTTACTGGTCTTTAGTGCATTCAACACCACAGATCACAAGAACCACCCCATGTTTATAATATCTAATACAGAAGAACACAGTCATAATTTTCACCACCCAATGGTTTCCTGATTGGAAGAATTTCCTAAGGTTATCAGAAACTTCTCTCACAGATGCTGAGCAGACCCCTTTCCACTCTCCAGAGACCAAAAATTCTCTCTTGAACTACTGGGATTGTGAATTGTCACTACCTCCACACTCATTACACAGTCACCATCTGCCAGTAACTAATAAAAACAGTTACCTCATGCTCCTAAGATAACTAATCTCATCACCTTTTTAGAATCATTAACAATGAAGAAAAGCAAGCTTAATAACCCTTCCCTTAGTATTTGGAGTGCTAGGAATGTATTATCACAAATAAAATTCATTTTTATTGTATATTCCACAACATTAGTTTCCATATAAAAGACAGAAAAACTGGGGACCAGGCAACAAAGACTGAAAAAGACCGTTTAGTTATTTATTATGCTTTGCCTTGTTGGGGAGGTGAGGATGAAACATGGTCTGAAGCTCAGACTGGAGCTTAGCTGTGGACTAGCCTCACTAAAATAATTTAACAAACATAGAACAGGACCACATAACCCCAAAAAGAACAATACAAGGACTCTTGAGATTACGCATTTTAGCTTCTGAACCATAATAATAGGACCTACCCATCATCACGGCATAAAACATGATTCTCTCAACAATGAATTTGCTGACTCCCACTCAGGTAGACACTGTTACCCACAAAGAGCTCAACAATCTGTTGTTTGAAACGTTTACAACATCTACTTTTGTGTTTGTCATAAAAACATTGAAGTAAACAGCCAGCTAAAAATCAAATGCATCAAAACATCCTCCACTGGATCTGCTGCCAGGCCAGCTGGGCCCCAGCACGCAGGTTCACCCTCCACACTGCTTCAACAGCTACCCAAGCTCTACTCAGGTTTTGAAGATTAAACTTGCTACAACCTTCAATTGAAAATAAGAAAAATTTATTTTTCCTTAAAAGAAGAGACTTTTAAACTCCAACACTGACATAACAGCAATGGATCACAATGCAAAACAGACCTCCAATCCCAAAGGACCACCTTTACATGAATAGTCACCCAAATACTGCTGCAGTTAAACGACCACAGCTCCAATCACGTAGTGCAGCTTGTGGCATCAAAGGCAAGGAGAGCAAAAAGGTTTCAACAAATTCCACATTCTGTACTGATGATGATACAACCTTTTCCTACAAATCTCACCGCTGTTATGGTCTCTGAACATCAAGGCTATCTTTTGATGAGATCAACTGATATAACTGGGGGTGGGGGGAAAATCGTATGAACTTTGAAGGATCCAAACCCTGAAGAAACATCTAAAGGTGGACCTATACACGCAAAAGCTGCTTGGTTATTCTTATTCTTGCTGAGAGTTACTTAAAAATAGTTTATATACAGTCCTCATCAAACTTCGGCTTTCACTTAGTTCATTATCAGGATTTGAGGCACTGTTTGCAACACCGAATAAAAAGAAAGTTCAAGCAAGTGACATATTCAAGTTGACAGCACCCTATTACAGGACTCTGCATTAGCTATCAGTTATTCTTCTCTCTTTGTAGTCAGTAAAATATGTGACGGTCTCTTTGGCAATGTACTTCTTGGTACCACAATGTCCCCATTTGCTTGTCTGTGTTGTACATTACTGTTCATATCAGAAAGTTTAATTAGTCTCTTGCAACTAAAATGACTTCTTTTGACTAATCTGTATTAGACATGAGGGATGAATGAGAATGCTTTATTGACAGCTTTAAAATGTTAGATATGGTTCCTAATGCTATGTCTCAGCTACGTTGGTATCTTGCTTCATATCGGCCATTTTAGGGACGTATCCTTCACTGTAAAACTCCTGTTGTCCTTCATACTCACTTTTTGTTTTTGTCACATGTAGAAAGCTAGGGTCCAAATTATAAACCGACAGAAATGTGATTCTTACAAAATATTTTAAATGAACCAAATATTAGTAAAAGGAAACAACCACAGCACACTGTAAGCACACTGAAATGAGTTCTCCCCTTTACTCCCTGAAGAACCGCGGTGGCCCATTGCTGCTCTGCAGGCCAGGCATCTGCTGTCTCTCTGCAGTCTTCACTAATGTCAACTCACTCTCCAGGTCTCCCGCAAATTCCTACCTGAGCAAACCACAGTTCCCGTTTTCCCAAGGTCTCTGTCTCCTACTCATCCTTCAGGCCCTGACAGTGCTCAGCCTTTACATGAGAGCTCAGGAAAAGCTGCCCACAGCAAGAGCCTGCTCCAACACCCGTCTCCGGCGCTTTGTGTTTCACCCACTGCAATGACAGCAGCAGCACCATCCTGCAGCCAAGAGTTTACAGATTTTTCACTGTCTTTGACATCTCAGTGTGTCTCATCAGTGTGGAGCTGCAGAAATGAGACATTTACCTTTTCAGGAAGGCTGCCAAGGTACACCAAGCTGAGACTGCACTGGGCTACTGAGCCCATGGGCTGAATGAAGACCTACCTCCACATTTAAGATTAAATTCAGCACTCTTGCTCACGTTCAGCAGGGCCTTAGTTCCCTGGCACTCCCTGCAAAGGGCAACAGCAGCATGCACGCCTCCACCCCCACGACAGGTCTTGTGTCTTGTCACACAGCAAATGTTTGTCCTTTACGACAACAAGCAGAATTTGAATTCTGATCTATAAAACCCTTAATTTTTACTTAGCGAAAAACCTAAGGCAGATGGAAAGCAGCAAGGAGGGTTAGAGAAAACTCATTATTACAGAACATGAATTATTACCCACAAGTCTCTCAGGTCACCTCTGCTATGCTGTGAAACACACATACTCTTAGCACAAGGCTTATTAAAATACAGACTATCTGACAGAATGGGGCTATTTTTACCTAGGCTGAGCAATATCCAGGCATCTTTCTCAAGCAGTTAAACCAAATTCAAACTAAAAAGCACATTAGGAAAGAACTTAAACCAAGCAAAGTATCTCAGAGACCAGGTTTTGCCCACATCCCCATCTTTCTGTTGTTTCCGCTGCTAAACACGGTAAAAATGAAAATGCTAAGAGCCGCCAAGAAGCCACCAAAACGCCATACAAAGGAAGTGAAATTTTCTGAACTTCATAAACCACACAAATCTTGCCACAAGATCGCAGCTGGCATCTCAGTGTGTGATCTTCCATCACAGGTATTTAGACCACGTCTCTACTGTACCAATTTTAAACCAGCTGGCTTGGCTACTCCTGATTTCGGAGCTGACGCTGGCTCAGATGCAGGCAGTCAGCCTGCGCTGCGCTCACCGTTACCATGGCCGCGCTGCAGCAGGACCTGTGCTGGCCAGCCTAACGCCAGCTCACGTATGTCCCCATCGGTGGTAAAACAACGTACCACGGGCACCCCCTTAAAAAAAAGGTGGTGCTTGCTGCCTTTGTGTGCTACAGTGATTCCTGGTAAAGGAAACTGGGAAAAATACTTCACTAGGAATTAGGATTTTCTCAGACACTCCCAGCAGTCAATCAAGAAAAACATCAACTGTGCTACATGCTGTATAGCATCTTTGTGTGGACAATCACCAATGCTTGAAAAAAGTTAACAATTCATCACACACTAGACAACTAATAAATCAATTCTGTCCTTTGTCAAAAGTGTAAATGGCGAAAGGGGGAATGGTCACTGATATCCCAAACTCCCTCCTTCAGCAAGATGAAGAACTGTTGTTCTTAAAAAAAACATTGCCTGAAGTATGTTGAAACCAATATTACGTGATCTTTGCCTTCTGCAATAAACCAGATATGAATATACAAAGCAAGAACAAATACCTGGTTTCAGCCTGCCCGTTATCAGGTATCAGCAGACTGATAAGAACTGCACACACAAGAACTGCAGTGGTAAAACTGTATAGACAAGTTGTCTGGTTACGACAGTATTGTTTGAAATAACAATATATTCACAGCCTGTATTGATAGCATTTCTTCTCTGAATCTCTGCTGGCCTTGTAAAATGTGAATGCCACTGATTTCTGATGGCAGAAGCTTTTGGCTTGCATTATCAATTCCCCACCTACTGCACCGGACTCCACCTGAGCGCACACCCAGAGCAGCTTTCCGATGCAGCCCCTTCCAATGGATGCTCCAGGAACCCTCCTCACGCTGCACATACCCAGGCACCTGAGCACGACTGCTGCCATAACAACAGCACACGCGGCACACAGGGACCGCAGTGATCGGATACAGCAGGGTGAGGCAACAGCAGGCTGCTGCAGGCTGTCCAGAGCTGAAGTCACTGGCGTTGCACGTATGCTCATCACACCAGGACCTCAGTGCTTACCTTGATTTCACTGCTCCGATCATAAAGCACACACCCAATGCAATTGTAGAGAAATCTGCCTGGAGAGCATCTAATCAGTGAAAAGACTGTCTGTTGTCATACTCAGGTGATATTACTTTCCGTGAGTCAAAGAGTACATAAGAGGAGGAACAGTTGGTTTTGGGGGCTTTGCTTTTACCCCTCAGACTATGCAGTCTCAAGTGGCTGCAGACTGCCATGTGGGACACAGACGGCTGTTAAAACACAAATAAATCTACTTGTTAAAATTTTAGCTGGCCATAAAGGAGGTCAGAAAGGCTGTCAGAGCCCTCCTGACACCTTATTTCATGCAGTTGTGTTTGATGAGGTGTGTATGTAAAGAAATCTCAGAAGTAAATATACCCAGAGCACCACCATGCAGGACATTGTTGCCTCTCAACTTCTGTAAACAACAGCTTACCTGAAACAAATTGACTATATTTTTTTTTACTAAATAAGCCTTCAAGCATATCAGATTTAAACACCAAGATACAATCTTTTGCCTTCTCTTATTTTAGGTAAACTACTGTCTTCCCTTTCACACACACAATCCTACTGAAAAGCGTTCTCTTCTTACCCCCTTCATCTCTCGTGTGCCTTTTCTTACCCCTGGGTATGCTTTTAATGGCATTACCAACTGGTTGGTAATTAACTTTTACTCTGGTTTAGTTATTGACCATTTCCCAGGATAGATTATGACGAAACAACTATTTCACCCACAGCAAGGTTTTAGCCAGAGGTAAAACACGATACCTAGTAACGGTATTTTTTTACCCTTCTGGGAGAGTAAGTAACCATGGATGCACAAGAAACAATGCCTGCAGATAAAAAGAATGCCTCCAGATAATATTGTTTGTCAGAAGAGATTTGCACATTTCTTTGAACTGATGTATTTATATCCTACTAATTATTTGAGCAAAATCTCAGAGACCGTATCACAAAGAAAGTCAATGCTACGGTTATATTTTTTCCCCTCAAGTCTAGGTTTCTTTTTAAAGTATTCCTCCAACTTTAAAGTTTGCTTTGAACTGTTCTCTTTTCAGTCATTTTAGTAACTTACACCTATGCAAACACCTCTACCCTAGAATGTACCTGTACAATTTGGCAGGAAAAATCTTCAGAATTTAAGTCCATTAAAATTTTTTACAAACAGCCTAGGTCACATTTTGAAAGACCTGACTTTACTGTTAAATACTCACTCTCTTGTTCTTACTCGGCTTTTCCATGAAAAGCATGGGACATTGCTGTTAATGCTACACAAAACATCACACAATACAACTGACAGCTTCAATAAGTTGTACAAGTAGGGAGCAAACAACAGTAGGTCACCTTAGGGTCTTTTTTTCCTTTATAGCCACTGGAATGGCAATTTAAAGAATGTTCTGCTCAGCAGGTTTTCAGCTTCTGATTTTCCCTCTACTCTTAAAGGCATAAGGGAGGAAAAATATCAGAGGAAGAACAGTGTCACAGGCTTCGAAGCAACACTACACACGGACTGGAGGAAGAGCAAAGATAGAGGTCACCTTCCCTCCCTATGAAAAAGAGTAAAATATTCCAGCACTCACCTGCAGACCCCACCATTTTGCTCCATTTAAGCTACCTTCACCAGTCCCATCTTAACAGAGGCAGGGTCTTTGCTTCAGGACACCGCAGCTTACAGCACACCCCATGCAGAACCCCCGAACAATGAGCAGGTGTTAGATGGGAGCTTTTGCTGGAGGAAGAACTGAACGCTGGTACTGCTTCCCAGCCTTCCTGTGGTTGCATGGCCTCCTGTAGTTTGGAATTACAGCAGCACTGCACCAAAAC
The DNA here is from genome assembly GCA_013398815.1 of Ibidorhyncha struthersii. Classification (NCBI taxonomy): domain Eukaryota; kingdom Metazoa; phylum Chordata; class Aves; order Charadriiformes; family Charadriidae; genus Ibidorhyncha; species Ibidorhyncha struthersii. Next base: position 834,138 of record VZSZ01009377.1, on the reverse strand, counting down.
TACCTTCACGTCAGAGATGTACCAGACTATTAAGAGATTACAGGTGCCATACCATTTAAAGCAGTTTTTAAACTTTCTTTCAGAAGACAAACTGATAGAAGCTGATTGGACTGAAGGTTACATGAAACATCCCAAGTAGCCTGAGCAAGCTGAACTTAGACACAACTGCAGAAAAATGAGCTCTTTCTTAGAAAGTACAGGAAGTCTACAGTATTCAGTACTGACGTATACACGTCTCACCCAATAATCACTGACACCACAGAAAAATGATTCCACATACAAAAGCATCCCTTATTATAAGGATTTAAAAAAATGCTAAACTACAACTGCTTCAACACCATTAGGGCAAGGTTTACTAAAAGACTTTCAGTCTGCAGATTGTGTCATAGGAAATGTCATTATGTTCTACTATACCAATGGGAGTTGACATATTTCAAAAATAATATGCTTTAAATCATTTTACCAAACACGCAGAGTAAGCAGAAATTCAGGACATCTGCATGGAGGAGTAGATACCTCACACGCAGAGCAATTTTTTTTTTAAAGAGCAGTGTCTCAGGAATTCAATTCCTATTTTGTTTAAATGCTTACTCATTAGTATTCATTATACTACTGAGCACTAGTCTACAAAATCTCAAATGAGTAACTAAGGACTTACACAATATGTAGAGGTGGGGAAAAATGATGGCCCAGCTTATCAAATTTCCTCAAGCTGACAAAATCAAATCAATGTGTACCAGAAGTGTATATTGAAACACTAATTTGTGAACCTCAGAGACTGTGTAAGATTCCTGAATTCAGTTACTTTTCAGAAGTGCATAATGGCAAAGGCACCCTTAGAACAAAACAGGACACCAATCAAACAAAAGAAGAGATTCTAACACAATCTCAACATTTCAAAGCATTCCTTCAGTCCACTAAATACCATAATGCTTACTATGTTATCATAGTATCTTATTATTTCACTATTCACTACCTTATTATTTCACTCAAAATTAGATGAAACAAAACCAGTAAGTCATGGTACGTCAATCATATAGAAGCTTATCTTAAGTTTATATGCAAATAGTTTCATTTCTGTAATGAAACAACCACCAACCTGATGTCCCTTAGTGGTAGATCCTCAGCTGGTGTCAACTGTCACAATTCTCTTGACCTCAGTGAAGGTAGGAATATTTGTATCACCTAAGATCCATTTCTCACTGTTTGTAGAGAGGCAAATTACAATCAATCATTTAAACTGGTCCAACAACTATTTTGTCATTTCTAAAGTGTCTGACTGCTTGGTATGAAATTGGAAACATATGTATTTCATGAAATATGGCACTTTTCATCCTTGTATACAAAACATATGCAGACACTGTAAACACTGCAAAAGCTGGTAGAGCAGCTTGATTGGAAAGGGACAGGTTCTACTGTTTCCCCTGAGGAGTCTCAAACTGCAGCCCCAGGACTAAAGGCAAACACAATCAATTGTCTGTTCTGAAAATTTAGCTACAATACGTTAGGTACTGGGACCGGTGCTGTTTAACATCTTTGTTGGCAACATGGATGTTGGGATGGAGAGCAGCCTCAGCAAGTTTGCTGATGACACCAAGCTGTGTGGAGCGGTCGACATGCTGGAGGGAAGGGATGCCGTCCAGGGGGACCTGGGCAGGCTGCAGAGGTGGGTCTGTGTGAAGCTCATGAAGTTCAACAAGGCCAAGTGCAAAGTCCTGCACATGGGCCGGCACAATCCCAAGCATAAATCCAGGCTGGGCAGAGAATGGATTGAGAACAGAACTGAGAAGAAGGATCTGGGGGTGTTGGCGGATGAGAAACTCAACATGAGCCGGCAATGTGCGCTCGCAGCCCAGAAGGCCAACCGTATCCTGGGCTGCATCAAAAGAAGCATGGCCAGCGGGGCAAGGGAGGGGATTCTGCCCCTCTACTCTGCTCTCTTCAGACCCCACCTGGAATATTGCATCCAGCTCTGGAGCCCTCAACAGAAGAAGGATATGGACCTGTTGGAGCAGGGCCAGAAGAGGGCCACAAAGAAGACCAGAGGGCTGGAGCACCTCTGCTGGGAGGACAGGCTGGGAGAGTTGGGGGTGTTCAGCCTGGAGAAGAGGAAGCTCCAGGGAGACCTTATAGCAGCTTTCCAGTATCTGAAGGAGGCCTACAGGAAAGCTCAAGAGGGACTTTTTACAAGGGCATGTAGTGATAGGGCAAAGCGTAATGGCTTCACTCTGGAAGAGAGGAGATTTAGATTAGGTATTAGGAAGAAATTGTTGCCTGTGAGGGTGGAGAGCCCCTGGCGCAGGTTGCCCCAAGAAGCTGTGGCTGCCCCATCCCTGGAGTGTTCAAGGCCAGGTTGGACGGGGCTGGGAGCAACCTGGGCTGGGGGGAGGTGTCCCTGCCCAGGGCAGGGGGTGGAACAAGATGAGCTTTAAAGTCCCTTCCAACCCAACCATTCTATGATTCTAGGTATCCAGAGATTCAATTTACAGCTTTTAAGGCCAATGAAGTGCCACTGCTCATATATTCTGGCCTCCCAGAAAAACAGAATCCACTAAATTTTACCAGCTACTCCCTTAGGAAGAGCTGCATTTTACTGTATTTCCCAGAAAACAGACCTCCTTCAAAAATAAATACCACGTGTACAATCTCCCTTGGCAGCGAGTACCCCCACAAGCAGCTCTGTAAGGCCAAGAACGTTTATATGCAGGAAACACGAAGCAATGTGCAAATGGGCAAAGACCTGTAAGATCTGGCCCTGCTCCACTCCTCGCCCATTTCCCACGACAAAAGATCTCTGCAGACCATGCACTCTTCAGTCCAGCAAGCAGCAATGGAGCTGGGTGCAGGAGACAGGAATTGCAAGTCAGTCTGACCTCCCAGCACACCAGGGATGCGGGGACTGGCAGTGTCAGGAAATGCAGGCTAGTTCAGTTTAATTTGTGACTAATAGCTAGAGATATTAGAACTGAAATGATCAGAGACTGATGGGTTTTGCTATATAAGATGTTAGAAATGCAAAAAGTCTTTGCTGCAGCCACTGTAAGCAAGCTAGTGTTTCTTTCTCCTGTTATCTCTTTCTCATACATTAAACAATTTGTCTGCTTTGTTTATATTGTCAATAGTACTGTGTGCCAAGTGCGATGTAAAAATTTATTTAGAATTTAATTGTTTCCAAAGCCACCGGGAAAACAATGGGAAGCGGGCACGTGAGAAGAGGGAGGGAAACATTCTTGTAGTATGGTTTCAAGCTCTTTTCCAGTTCTTCCTTTAAAAGAAATAATCTGAATCTTGGACATAAACTACTTAGCAGAATTCCTTTAACACAGTGTACATCCTTCTCAGGTGACTGGAATTAAAATTCAAGCCACCAGAAAAAAAAGCTCAAGTACATTTCATGATCACAGGCTTGTGTATCTGTTTATATCCTGGAGTCACTTTGAAAATATCTGCTCAAAACAGACCAAGCCTGGAACAACAGCATCTTCATTCAAAAACCCAAATTACAAAGCACTGTGAGAAGGAAACTGAAGGGCAGCTGCCTCTAATCAATACTACCAGTTTTCTGTTTTTAAAGCTTGTGATGCATTTAGAAAAAGAAAGCCAGCAATCAGATTCTGATCTCTGTTATAGTGGGTAATCCAGTGTAACCCAAAAGAAAGTATAGCTGCTCTGCATTTATACCAGCATGAAATTCAACCAAGTTGACTCCCACAATAAAGAGGGGGGGAAGAAACTGGGGGGGGGACGTGGAATATTTAAAAAGACTGCTCAACTAATTATTCAGAGTGATGAAAGAAAAGGTATTTCAACCATAGTGGAAAACAACCTAAATTACACTAAGATTATGCGACAGAACTACAGGAAATACAAAGGTTTGAAATGACATAGTGAAGGTAGAACACAAGAGCAAACTCAGATAAAAGGCCACATGAAGAAGTATATCCTATGCAAAAAAAAAAAAAAAAAATTTTGGTTTTGTTACTTTCTATAAAAATCTTGTCACTGGAAGGAAAGTGTCTATGTCAGGGAAAGACAGAGGAATACAGAGAAGTGGATCTGAGTCAGGGGAACAAAAGCAGATCAGTACAGTAGAAAGCAGTCAGCAGTCAGTCCCAAAACAGTCTGGCACACAATAAAACGTACCAGTAATTACCAGCTTCTGAGCAGACTTCGGTGAGAGACAGTGGAAGAGCTGCAGATGAGTTGAACAGATGGAAAGACAAAGCCAATCAGGGATCAAAATACATAGTTCCAGCAAGGAGAATTGCTGTCAGTGTACATTTTGCAGTCTTTATTTCCGTAACTAGGTCAAGTGTTTTTTTTTACCCCTTAATTGCTGTCTGCAGTAAAAAGTTCTGAAGTGAGAAGGATGGATCCCCCAGACCCCCCAAAAATATTCTGAGTATGTATGGAAAATAAAGACATAGATGAATATACGCATGTTGGAAGTCCTTTAAACAAGGAAGCGCAGCAAAGACACAAAGTTAATTCCAGCAATATAAACAAATCAGTTTGTAATGTAAAATTTAACCAAGGTACGGAACAGTGACCTCCATGAGAATATATGCAAGGGAATAAAATACAAAGTGCTTTTCAGAATGACTGGAGAGGTTGGGAGGAAAAAAGTTATATACAGATTTGTGATGTTAATAATAACACACTTCATTCATTAGCATTCCATGACCACGGGTTTGTGAACATATCAACTAAAAACTAAGGAGCAAACTAATGGGTTGTTCACGAAAGTATATAAAATCTAGTCAACTACTAAATGATCCAAAAAATTTCCACAAATACTGTACAGACATTATCAACAAAAGGCTTTCTCTCCCTATTCTACCCTGCACACTCAAATCCTTCAAATGCTGCAATACTGGCATATGTGTAGATAATCCTGAGCAGGGATGATTCTGAATGCTAAGCAACAGTTTATTTTGACTGAGCGGGAACACAGATTTGCCATTGTACACAAGTTTCCAAGTGATAACACACGACAGCCTCAGCATGCTTTTTGGCACAAGACACAGTCCATCATTTCCAAGAAGCAAGAATTCAGTCAATATTTGATCTAAAAACCCCTGAACACCACAGAATTACAAAGATGCTTAATGCTGAAGATTATGTTCCCTCCTCTGCAAACCCAGGCCTAACCAAAAGCCTACTGATGTCAATGGAAGGACTCCCACTTCCTTCACTGGTGTCTGGCAAAAACACAGAGGGGAAAAAACAGCATTGCTGAAGCCCACGGGTAAGGAGAACCATGGCAGCAGCAGGCATCGATTGCTCTGCTCTAGCTGTGGCAGTTTGGCCAGAAGACCAGGATGGACTCAGAAGACCCAAGTCCCATGCCGCATCCTGCTAGGCGATCTTTGATGAGTCATTTGTCCTCTGGACTTCACTTCTCCAGTTCTTCATTCACCTCTTTTGTAAAGTTCTCCATGATCTCCTGACGTGGCTAATAAAAAAAAAAAAAAGAAAAAAAAAAAGCACAGCACACTGAAGTTCCACTGGCCTCTGCTGACACAGATCAAAGTTTGGACTTTTGTTCAGAGTTTAGCTTCCCACTTTTATATCTTGTTGGCCAAGAACCATCTTTTGGACTCCCTGCCAGCCATCTGCAATACAGCCAGACACACACATAACCACTGAGATCATGATTGCAATCATGACTTTGTAACACTAACACCAATGCCAGCACAATGAAGGACAGCTGAGTTTATGTTTATTTTTCAAAGGTTTATAAATTTTGTTCACTCCTTACAAAGGTCAGGCCTTCATTTACTTCAACTGAAGAATGTCTTTAGAATGACCAGAGTATTTATTAAAGCTTTTAGACCAATGAAATTCAAGAGTAAATGAAAAAATAGACAAGATGTGCACTAGGTAAGAAACCACATCCACTCAGAAGTACAAATTATAAAAAGCTATGAAATTCAAATAAGTGTATATAATACTAACTATAGAAAGGGAGACAGAAGCTACCAGTATTGGATTGTAGTAAGAAACAGAAAATTTAGACTGAATCTTAGGAAACTGTCCTGGCAAAATGCTATTGATTAGAGAAGTAACAGCCTATGTGAATGGATGGAGCCTCTTCAACTGACAATTAAAACTATTTTGGATTGAAAAAAAGCCCAGTAAATGTACAAGGGGAAATAATTCAGTAAGAAGCTGATGTTTCTACCAACAGAAAGCAGTGGTGTTCAGCAGTGCCTACCTCAAACGGCACTTGGGTTCTCTTCCCCTCCCCCCCTCCAAAATACAATCTTAACAAGTGGCTTTAAAATGCTTTCGTTAAAAAGAAACTCACCAGAGTACTTTTTATTTACCTTCCATATTTGAGCACACAAATATGGAAGGTAAATATGGAAGAGTACTTTTTATTTACCTTCCATATTTGAAGCAACACAGCTTCACCAAGGGCAAGTCCTGCCTGACCAACCTAGTGGCCTTCTATGACGGAGTGACTACATCAACAGACATGGGAAGAGCTACGGATGTCATCTATCTGAACTCCTGTAAGGCCTTTGACACAGTTGCCCACAACACCCTTCTCTCTAAACTGGAGAGATTGGATTTGATGGGTGGACAAGGAATTGGTTGGCTGATCACACCCAGAGGGTAGTGGTCAACGGCTCCATGTCCAGATGCAGATTGGTGACAAGTGGTGTCCCTCAGGGGCCCGTACCAGCTGTAGAAGCTGGCTGATGAAACCAGGAACATGACATTTAACTTCTCCCACATGCAGCCAAACGTGGCAAATTCTCCATGTAAATCTACTCCAAACAGTCTTTCTGAAAGTTGAGATGGAATGAAACCAATCTGACAGCTCACCATGTTTTATTAATGTTTTGTTACAGCCTTGGGTTCCTTATCATCAGTCTTAGAAGCTTGGAAAAGAGCCACTGCATTACAAATAAAAGGCACAAGTGGGTCAGGTGAAGACCAGCTTCTCACACAACGTGAGCCAGTATCACAGGTCCAGACACACCGGTATCCGGAGAGGAAAGAAATTAAGCTCATTACCAGATTCTTCTGCCCCATGCCCGTTACCGCTGACTTTCAGGTCATTCATGTGGAACAGTGGGAAGCTCTTGAAAAAGATTTCAGTCACCTGAGACAGAATGCAGGTTTTAAACTCGTCTCTTTCCTGACCCCAGTGTGCACTGGAGCTTCTGGAGACTGCTCTGGTTTACGTCAGCAACGTCTGCACCCTTGAGGACCATGAGTCTTCAGATAAGTAAATGAACAGAGCTGCATCCTGCCTCGCACCTTCATCCCCTCGGTCTCTCCTGCATCACATCAGCCAAGACAGGATCACTCTGACATGTGCAGCAGCAGCTTCCAGCAACTGCTCTGCACTTTTACTGGCACATAGCTGGGGACAGCGGTAGCCCTGAAAGCTAACCGCCAGATCCACACATTCTACTTCACACAGAAAGCAGCGTGGGCCAAAGTTATTCACAAGAAAGAGGCTTTCTGATAGGGTTTGGGGTTTTTTTTTTTTGAAGCTTTGTCTGCTCAACATACCTGTAGAAACCAAAGCCTGCAAATTCCTGTATCAAGCAGATCCTGGGCACAAACTGCTTTTTTACAGTTTTGGTTTGGGGTTTTTTTTAATACAGTTTTTGTATCTATCATCAGTCACTACACATCCCTTGCTACTCAAAAGCAGCTAGCCAGACACAAGCTACATCCAATGTAGTTGTTACTGAGAGTAGCTGGGGAGAAATTAGCAGAATTCAAGAGGAAGAACTTAGCAGAGACACACAGATGCCTGGCTGTATCCTAGTGGATGAGAGGTTCCTGGAGCTGCTGGTGTCCCCCAACACAAGAAGGAGGGTTACTTGTGTGCTTGAATTGTTAGAGATGTATTGGCAAGGGAGCAAAATGCATGACAATGGAGTTAGAATGTTATCCTTAAGCAGAAAAGCTGAGGAACGCTCCGGCTAACTGGAGTGTTAGTAAAGGCTTTCTTTTTTAAAAACAAACAAACAAACAAAAAAAAAACCACAAAAAAACAATTACTGCATCTTTCTTGAGAGGTACCCAAATATATTTTCACAGGGACAAGAAGAAACACAGCACTTAGTTATGGCTACTTCACAGTCTAGTGCTCATGTCATGGAAGTAGTCTCAGATTTTACGAATGAACGGTACCAATTGTAGAGTTTTCTCTACCAATATTTCTTTTAAAGGAGACATTCTCAAAGAGCAGACTTCCAGCTTGAATTTAAGCCACTGGCACAGAATGCAATGCCCAACTAGACAATGCGAAATCTTCAGTACAATGTTTGATGGCAGGTTAGCTCAGATCAGGCGATGGTGTTTATTCTGAAGATGAACTCCAAGGCTTCACTTGCTCCTCACAGGATTGTCTTCTGAATCAGAACTCTATTAACACTAGCATCTACAGACTGCCTCTGACTTGACATCAGGAACTAAATTATACTTACAGGTATGGGAAGGTACAAGCACTGACAAACTATTACAGCCTTCACATGCATCTGTCAAATGCAGGCACAACCCACCAAAACAGAACAGAGAAGCCTCTTTCAGACATCATCTCGAGTCCACTTGATATTAACAGTGAAACGGAACACCCTATAGCTGTCCCTCTGATCTCCTACCCACCCTTTCCAAGAAACGCTTTGGTATTCAGAGACAACAAAAGAAGTTTTTCAGTATTAACAGCTCAGTGTTCTAGCGTGCCTAGAATGTCTGAATGTGCAATGGAGATTTGAAGAAGAGCTTTCATACCAGAAAGCTTGTCTGTTCTTATAACTCTGACAAATAAGAGAGATTACCTCTTTCTACAAGCCTTGCCTTGCTTGAATATATAGCACCTAGTAGAAATACAAGGCGATTCATGTTTGGGGGTTAGGATTTTTATTTTTTTTTTAATACTCCATAGCTAACAAATCAGCTGTATGCAATCTGGAAAGGATGCCGGCCTTAGAGTTGCCTTTAGATTTCTCTCGGAGAGAGACTGAGAAGCCTAGGCCCAGTTTAGAAATCTACTCTGCCTGCAGGATGGAAGTGTAACACTTTCCAGGGATGAACAGAGTACTTCAAAGCAGGCAATTATTTTAAAATTATAATATAGCATGGAGGAAGTACGCTGATAAATACGTCGGTCTGTTCTAGGAGACACCATCAAAAACCTCAGGGAAGAAGGCTCTATATTGTCATAGCTACTAGATTTTCTTAGCATCTCATCCAGCATATTGAACAGCATTGCACTGCCATCTCTTGGCAGATATTTAGATAACAATTTAAATTCTATACAAGTTCAGGAATAAATTGACATTAAAAAGACATTAAAAGATAAATATACAGAGAGAGAAATGTTTCTCTTACTAGACAAATAAAAACAGATTGAAGTGCCAGGTGCAGAGTCTAGTCTATATCCAGTCTATTTCCCTGACTGAAAAAAATCTGTATTTTATGTCAGACACACACCTAAAAAAAAAAAACTATTAAGAGTTTAAATATGGTCTAAAATCCTTTTTAAAAATTTTCCACAAAAGAGATCAACTAATTTTTATAGTCATGTTATATGAGTAGTACATGACCACCGTCCTGAACTCAAGATTTATCCACCTGATTAAAACAGTATCAAAATGCTAGCACAATTGTGGGCAAAAACATGGCTTAAAGTTCTTGGTCCTTTCAAGTACATAAAAGCATAAATAACATAATTTAAAACATACAGCAAAGACAAAGACAGGAGTACAGCCTTTTGCCACCTGCATATACCAGAAATGCAGAGGCAGGAGAAAGTAGTTACTAACAGTTTCTGATGTACAATGTTTACACTCCCTGTAATATGAGGTCTTGGACATCTAAGAGGTCACCAAAATACTGCAAGTAACAGCTCCAGAAAACATCATCGGGATTTAAATTCTGACAGCTACCAGTTAAAGAAACAATTCAGCATGAAGACACACCATCACCCGCTGGCAGAAACACTGTCCATACTAATATCCACACATTCCTAACTCTAGTTTCCACATCCATGGTAGGCTAGTCTGGTACTCAAGATGTCTCACCCTCTGCTGCAGATCCCTTCCTCCTCTACACATACACGGTTCATAACTTTCCAGTAGCTGAATTTTTTTGGTATACACAAAAAAAGGATTGAAATGCAAGCCTCTTCCAACATCAGTGTTTTAATGGAGATGATACAGAGGGGCAATGTGCACACAGGGCCACCTGCTGAAGCTGGGAAGAAGAGTGACCTCTGCTCCTGTTTTGCAAGAAGGAACTCCTTCCCAAAGCCAGTGTCGCCCCTGTAGAAGGGGAACCTTCTGTGTAGCACTGAGTTGGGTTTCTAAATACCTTTATCAAGCCTTGGGAAAAGAGGTTCTTTACGTATCTAACTCAGAGCTGTAAAATCAAGTCCCTAAACAATTTGAGAATTAGGTCAGACTGAAATCCAGTGGCACTTAGGGAGCTCTTATAAACTTTATCCATAGTTTCTGTAACTATGTGTAAGTCATCAACTGGAAAGTACAATGCGGACTTAAGTTACTCTGCAGTATATGACATAGAAAGTCTTGGTAGGGCCAATAGCAAATGCAGAGTAAGACCCACAAAACACAGTCTTCAAGCATTGTTTTCTAGGGAGACAGTGGACAAAGACGAGTTGAATAACTGCTCTTACAAAGCATCAGACTTTGCACCAGTGTAATTTACCATTATTCCATTTGAGTGAACAGAAACAATTTGCAGCAGTTGAAAGTCTAGCCCATCAAATGTGTCTATTTGCAACATGTTATAAAAGAATGACAACAGCATGATCTTAAAAAAAAAAAGCCACCAAAACCACAGAATTATGAAGTTGCAAACACTGTGCTGAGATGAACGAGGTTACTATCTACTTACTTGAGATGCAGTTATACGAATTTGACCTTTCTGTAATAAGTAGTAATTTCAGTGAAAACAACCTTTCCGTTCAGAAGGAAAGGGAAGTAAGTCATGTATCCTGCAGTTGTAGTTTATGATGAGACTCCCAGACCTAATTTAAAGGTCACCAACAATCGTTTGAAAGCAAGATTGCTTTTCACTTTTTCCACATTTCATAGAATGTCGTCAGGGCTGACCAGTCCACAACAGCAATATCACACTGTTGCCCAGCCAGGAAGAAATTTCAGCCTTCCCTTCAGTACTTACCACCTTATTAGGCATGCAAAAATTATTAGCAAGAATGTAAGAATAATCAATAAGAATGTTGGTACAAATAATTAATTTTCTAATCTGTATTACAATATTTCTTTCAGTATTTGCACTCCAGTAACAAGCAGAGGAACTGAAGACCTCACTATACTAGGTGGTCTACATAAAGGCCAGGACTGGACAGCCAGTCTTTGCTTCCTCTTTCCCTAAAGAGGGTCATAAAATACGATAACAGATGTTTCTCTGGTTTTGTTTGGTTGGGGTTTGTTGGTGTTTTTTTTAAAAAACATTCCTAAATTGATTCTAGAAATATCCTGATCTCTACCAAAATTGCTTATTCTTAGCAGCCATGGCACCAGGAATACTAGCCACAGCATAATAATTTTCTTCATTTCTAAGATTAAAAAAATCTGGACATGAAAACTAATTACAGCTTTTAAACACGCTGTGTTCAAATCAGTTCATGGTTTGCCCTGTGAGAAGGCAAGCAGCTTACCCGCAGCTTTGATAAGTACAGGTCTTTTACCTCTTTCTTATTATTTAACTTCTGTGATGAGCAGACGTAATCCATTCTCAGCCACACAGTAAGAGAGAAATAACCATAAATCAAGAAGCACTTAGAGAAGCTGGAAGGAAAGGTGAAAAAACAAGCCAGGACTGCAAACATGATGTCGTATTCAGGAAATACTGTTGTTAAATGCAATACCCCAAGCATACCTGTCAGCTATTATTTAGTAGATGTTGCCAGTTAAATAATACTTCTGAGGAAGAAGCTAACTCCTGTGTCATTCATGCGATTGTTTAACTATCCAACTGTCTCTTTGTTTCTCCAAACTCTTTAAAACAAAAGAAACAAGTGGCATTAAGCCAAATTAAAGCTAACCTAAAATCAGAGCAGACTATTTCCACAGCAGTTCAACTGCTTTTCAAACAGGGACAGGTGTTCACTCCTTCACCTTTGCCTACGCAGCAGTTTGTGATGGGGGCTGTACGCAAAGCATATGCGTCGTGGAGGTTAGCATCAAAGACGGGATTAATGATGTTCAGTGATAAATTCCTAAAAAGTTAACTTCCTACATGGAGACTCCCCAGCGTAACACTGGGATCTTCACATTTGTAGCCTTAGATTTGATTTGTATGTCTGGAAATACCTACTGTGAGATCCTTAATAGAGCTGGAGAACACCCATGGGGAACTATTAATGCACAGGATGCCAGAGCCTGCAAGCATGCAAAGAGTTGTTTGTGCTTTTAGCCCAACCTGAAGAATTTCTTCAAACACTTACTTACTCTAGCAAAGCTCTCTCCAGGGAAGAGATTCAAGCTGGCACTAAAGACATAACAAAAACTCTGTGACCACCCAGCATAGCTAAGCTAAGGACTTTCTTGAGACAAGAAGGTTGACTACTTTTATCTTCACTGAGCTTGACAAGCTAATTAGGGGGAAAGCTCCATCACATCCCTGAGGAAGCAGCACTTGGCAGAGAAGAGGCCACGGATAGTCTGGTGCAAGGGAAGGAACGGTTATCGATGTGCTGGTGCACCAGTTCATCTAGCTGTTCAGCTCCTGAGGGCTATTTCCTTCTTCAAAGGAAACACAAATTACGATCTGCTGGCTGCTACCTGACGCAGGTAACCATGCATTTTTGCCCGGTACTGACTGTTAGATTATGCATACTGCTGCCCTCTGCCGAAAACAAACCCCGCAGAACGGAAGGACTGCATGGGGCTCCTTCAACACCCTGAGCTGCCTTATTCTGCGGTGTGGTAGCAAAGCTTAGGCAACTTGCTTTCGATACCTTTATCCACACTTTCACTGACAACAGTGCTGTTGGTACGCATGTAACTGACTTGTACAGCACACAACCCCATTGTAGTCTGCTCATTTTGTAGATGAGCACTTCAAAGTAGTCAGTGTTACAACAAACAAGGATGACAGCAGGCTGGAGATGACTTAGAAATATATTCAAAACATGTCCTTTTCACAGAGCATTGCAGATGGTTAAGACCAACACTGCTGACCTTATCAAACAATCCCTGTTTTCCCCTCCCATACCAGTAGCTGCTGTCCCTACTCCCTAGAAGTAGGAAAGAGCAAGTAACTTGCCACAAAGGAGAGGATAGCTGAAGACATTCAAAAATTTGGTGATGGTGGTGATTTCAGCTTCTTCCCAGAAAAAGAACAAATAATTTGTCTGTGTATATACCAAAAAAATGTAACGGAAAATTGTTTCTCTAGCTAGAGACTCACTAGGCAAGTAATTTCTGATCCCTGTATCAATCCAGTTACCCAGTTCAGGAAGGACTGTTAAGGGGAAAGCAGTATTACAAATGTAGCCAGCAAGAGCAAGATGACATCTAGACATATTCTTCATATCTTTAAAGTTCTGTACAGAAAACAAATTTTTACTTGCTCAGGTACTGCACAGTTCCAACTCTTTCTTTTTTATTCCCTTTTTTTCCTGCTCTAGAGCCTGCAGGCATCATTCAAGAGTAGTACTCCACAGTGCACAATCATGGTGCCAGCTCCGAAGAACTCACAGGGAGAAGCTCTAAGGGCTTCTGAGGAGAAACTAGTGGCTGAGGTATGAACAGACAGCACGTTTGCCACTTCACTCCCTGGGCATCCAGCAGGTCATGCCTTCTTCTACCTGGATTTTGCACACACAGTGCTGCCACTTAAATGAGACGTGCACACACTTAAAGGTACAGAATGAGACCATTTCTCATGGCTCCCAGTAATTTGGATTGCACTTCACCGTACTGCATTCAGAAAGACTGAGAGGTACTTGAAATTTTCATTTCATAAAATACGTACAAATACTGTTGCAAAGAATATTATGATAAAAATTGAGAGATTCCATCACAATTAATATCTTTGAAAGGCAATTAAATTCTACGGAACTGGAATGCTACGTAAGCTAACTTTTTTTTTTAGTAAGGCATTATTTCTCTTTTTCTTCCTAAATTTTCTTCTGAAAGGAACATTTAGAAAGTTTTAAGGATTATGCCTTTGAGATAAATTCTATTTAAAGGTTACAGTGCAAAACTAGATATCTTAGTCCTATACAAAACGGCTTATTAATTGCTCTAGATACGTGCATACCCATAAATTTGTTCATATAATTTGACGAGGGGAATTGATTTACTGTCATATTGAAATACTACATTAAACACACATAATTCTTTCTTTATACAGTTCCTCCCCCCTTAAAAGCATTCTGTTTGACTGTATGCCACACTGAATTATTATTCTATAACCATTAAGTGATTTATTTATCTGCTACAGCAGATACAGTTAACATTCATCTATATTCTTACTCTAATTTCACCTTTATGTTTTTTGGTGTCATACCAACACAGAAAAATTATGAATTGCATTTAAACCAAAGTACAGTTATGGAGCAGATAAGGGACTTTTTTATTCCCTTGCGACACATCTTTCTCAACGAGGCAAATACAAAAAATGCAAAATACAAGCTTTTTGAAAGCATAAATAGTACAGAATCATCAGGTTGAAAACTTTGTAATATATTAAGCAAATATTGCTGGGAAAAAAAAATAAAAAAAAAAAAAACAAACCCATTTTTATTACTGTCAAATCATTTAATAAAGGAAAGACTGCAGACCAAGATGCTATGTGTGACAAGAACTGGAAGGAGTTGTTCCGCAATCCATCATGCCTGACCCAACGTTCACTGAGGATAAAAATGATTATTCCTGACTCAACCTTCTATTTTATTCACAGAGCAGTATAGTTTTCCATCAGCCTTAGCTTATGTGCATTTTTAGATGACTTGCATTCCAGCATTTCTTGGGAGGTATTAACCAGCAAGACGAAACCTGACTAACACTAAAGCCTCAGAGTGCACTGAGTTCATTTCACATTCAGTGGAACAGCCTTTGCATGCTCATCTTTTACAGCTTAGAAGATCACCCCAGTGTTTGCTAAAACAAAACTGTACCTTTCCCTCTACATCAACATTGATTTTGGGCTCATGTTGACTGGAAATATGGCTGATGCACAGCACGCGTGCCTGAAGACACCCTGAATCACTACAATACATAACAGAATTGACAGTGAGCCACTGAAAAGAACCACTCCAACAAGAATATTTACATGCACTAAGTCACACTAGCAATGAGAAATCAAGAGAAAGAACCTAAATTAGTTATGTAAAAAAGGAAGCCAAAAAAAAAAGACTTCATTATAAGAAATTTTCATTACACCTTATTTTATAGGCTATAGAGATGAGGCGGTGAAAGTCACAAAGGTTTGCAGAGCGATAGCTATTCCGAGGGAAGGGAGCAGAAAGGAAAGCAAATATACAATCTCATCCATCATCTGGGATGAACAGAACAGCCTGAAGTAGACCTGGAAAAAAAACAGAGGCATCTAGACTCTCAACTCTGAGAAGACGACTTCAATTGCTATAGTCCTTTGGAACAAATTAAGTTAGGAATTTAAGCAAAGACAAAAACACTGTATTAAATGTGTATATACACACACCAAGGATGTATTTATATACAAAGGTATCCACCAGCATATTGATGTACATACTCAGTATGTGCTTCTATCCTAAATAATGCAATTTCTGTTATGTCCAAGAGCATCACCCCCATGTTGCAGCCCATGGCTGGGAAATTTTAAGCAACCCCAAGCTCCTGACTTTCAGTACACAAATAATGCCCATTATCCAACAAGGGATGCCCATTATCCATCAGGGAACCATGGCACAGTGGGAACATGCTTTTCCAGGCACTCTCAATTATGTAAAGAAACATTTCTAAGTTAAAGGAGAGTGAAAAAAAACACCTGATCCCATGGAAACTACATTATTTTTCTTAGCTTAAGAGAAATACCTAAGCCAAATAATCCTTGAGGGCACAATCTCCCAAATGACTGCCAAGTGAGAAGGATAAATAAAAAAGCTAAAGCATGTAGTTTGAGAACTCCTAGAAGAGCTATTTTTCCATAGTGACTTCATTATTTTCACTTTAATTATAGGTTCATCCAAAAATTATAAGCACAAGAGCTCAGCTACCAAAGTTCAATTCCAACAAAAATTTTCAAAACATATACATTGAATATTTCACAAAATACATGTGAAATTACATACAGCAAGATGTCCAACCACATTTTAAACCATCTGACTTTTAAAGAAAAGCACCTCTATAATTATGTTTAGTTAATGTGTAACTACCACATCTGTGATAATATACAACCTACTGGTTAATAACAATGTTATGACCTTTAAGAAAAGTTAAGCAAAAAAAAAAAAAACCCACAGTTGCAGATTTGGTACAATAGCATAAAAATAAGACTCGCAGCAACCCACAGAGGTAGTTTCCAAATAAAATCCTAATACTTCACCAAAACTTTCATAAAATTTCATTAAATACTTTCCATAGTTCTCAATATTTATTAAATACACAAAGTTATGTAAATGCTAAAAACTAAAAAATACTATAATTTTGTATTTATAACTAAAAATTCAAAAAGTACATGCCTATCTTCAGGAGGAACTGAATGCTTCCCTAGCCACATATCCCAGGAAAACAGTATTTTGAAAAACATATTTGATTGTTGTTCAGGGTCATCTTAAAAGTATGGTAACCTCTGCTTCTTGACCCTTGGTCAGATGCTTTCCCTTCTCTGGTAAATATTGAGGAAGATGGAGGATGCACACGGCAAGTCTTCGTAAGTCTCTAGCCTTACCATAAGGCTAAAAAAGACATTAGCTTCCTTCAGTCTCCCAAATGAAATTCTACATGGAAATTTTAGGCAACAGTTAAGCACTCCTTTTCTATGATCCAATTATCTTAAGCAGGGATGAGAAAAGTCGTGTCTCAAAGAAAAACAAGGTGGGGTCTGGGGAATACCCTTAAGAGTAGGGGAATACATCTTCATGAAACAAAAGAAACCTGAAGATCCCGGCATTGTGAACCTTTCCTGACAGTGCCACGATACGACCCTCTGCAGTTACCAGCCACGCCTCAGAGCACAAAAGGTCAGTATTGCTTCCTATACAAAAAACACGCAATGTAAAGCCTAAGAATACACGTATCCCTGAAATAAACTTTAGATACCCCTCAAAACCCAGCTTTGCAAAGCTATCAGTAACTTTCTGAGCAGCAGTAAGCCCTACCCTGGCACCAGACACGTATTTTTATAACCATGAGCACATCGATCACAACCACCATGGTGACTGCTCCATGCACACCAAACCAGTGAGGCTCCGACAAGCTGCAGCCCATAGTGACAATACGCTGTTGTCATTGTCAGCTGTAATGGGAAACTGAAGCTTGACCGCAGTCTGGCTTCAGCTGTGTATTCCACAATACACACAGGTGACAAACATAGACGATCATGACATAACCACCTGAACGGCCAGGAAAGCATTTGCTGCATGAAGACAACTACTCAGAGTACTGCAGTCAAATATATCTGGCACTGAAGACACTAGAAGCACAACCTAATAAAAAATGCAAAAGCTACCACGCGACACTAACCATAAACTAAACCACCCTGTACAGGCAAGGGTCAATGGAACCACACAACCACCATTTTGGTGAAAGGCAGCCCAGCAAATATACATGGATGCTCTCTCAGCTTCACTTACTTATTTCCTGCAAATGCTAGAACATGCAATTCTGCGTCTGGCAAACTGCTGAACAGAAGCAGCATGTTAAGTGAAACTACAAACCAAGTTTTGCAGCAGAAGTTTGCTAAGCACACGATAGTACTAACACATGATTTTGAAACACTGGCTTCGTCCTTTGATACTGCCCATTACATATGTAGTCTGTAAAAGACCTGAATGGTGTGTAAATGCATTTTCCTTACCTATATAGGCCTTGCCAGAGGTCACTGATGTCAAATGAAGTTTTTTCATTCAAGGCAGATTGGGAGCATGGACAAAATTTGATGTGCACTTCAAAGGGGAGAAATTCCTTCAGTCTGCGAGGCAGTTCTATGTCTCACTTAGTAATAAGTTTCCTTTGAAGAAATATTGTTACACAGAAGTCTATTTAACTGGAATGCTGTTATATATCATTCTCTATTAACAAAAGTAAAATAATACACTCAGGACAGATTCCCTGCAAAACATTATTACAGTTTTAGGCAGCAGATGGGTAGTCCATCTAGTCTTTGCAAGTGGCTTACCTACTGCTATCAGGCCAAAATACTTTACAGATGTGAGTTTATTTAACTGAAATACATCCTGAGACTAATTTTCACTGAAATACATTGCTATTAATCAGGAAGCAATTTGCATGGTGACATCTGAACTGTTCCCATTGTTCTAAACTTGTTCTGTTAAGTGTTACATTATATAACTTTTTTACTCATATGAAAGTCAAGACTTCGTGTATTGGCAAAGAGATTTATGGTTCGTATCATCTAATCGATGCTGCAAGAGCAGCATACGATGATAGATGAAATGCAGAGCCCTGTGATAACCAAGAACAATAGCTCAACCACCGGTTAACTCATTTCATGTGTTTCTGCGTCAGTTTTCTTATCTGTACAAGAAAGGAAACAAAGTTCATCTATCTCTGCAAAGCACTTGGAGATATTTTGATAAACTATGTTATTCAAACACAGCATTTGCCAAGGTCATTCTTCTCTGCACAGCTAAGGCATAAAAGAAACCGATCTTCAACTTCTCCTTTGGATTTACAAACATGATTACCAGACATTTCATTCCAGCATCCATCTAATAATGGAAGATTTAGCCAGCTCATTAGCACACAGCAGGAGACAGTTTCACCAGGCAGGAGCCCCAGGCTCAGGACTGACCCTCAGAAGTCCCTGCTTCCAAACTTAGTGAGGGCCAGGTGTGACTCACAGATAATGAGCTCGGCAGCATGCCAGGCAAACTCCACTGCACAACGCCACAGCAGACTCCCTACAAAGACTGCAGTCTCTCATCATTTCAAATTCTAAGCCCATAAAGTACTTTAATGTACTTTATCAGCTATAAAGCATAAATGGAATTCAGCAGTAAACGGACAAAACCTAGTTTCCTAGCTAAGCAATTAGTTGAGAGTATTAACATATTTATTATTTTTTAAGAAGAGAGTAACAGCAATCCAGTGCATGGAGGGGATCATACCTGTGGCCAGTCAGATGTTTATGAATAGTACTGAAGCACAAGTAGCATATCTTAAAATAAACCCAAACTGGTCTGAGAATGGTTCAAAAGTAGGAAACAGAAAAATATGTATGTTTTGACTCCCCATCTTCAAAAGGCAGACTACTGTGCAGAGAACAAGGGGCAGGCAGGGGAGCTGCATTCATCACCTGTATGTGGTAAGTACCTCATACTGACAAAATGAAGAAAAAATAAGATCTTTACACCTGGTCTTTCCACAATTCTCTGAGCACCTAAGAGCAGACACTGGTATGCATTATCAGATTGCTCATGTCTATATATCCTACCTAAACACACTGTATAACATTTATGCTCTACTGTTTTGCTACCAAAAAACAATGAACTGCAAGTGTCATAATAAATTAAAGTTCCTTTTTGCATTACCAACACTTTTTAAAATTTGGTTGGTTGTAATGAGTCTTCCAGCCATGAACGCATATGAACAAAACCCTAACAAGATGTGTATGTTTTATCTTACCTGCCTAGCCAAGACCACATCAGGGAAAAAAACACCACCGTAGTGTCTAGACACTGGTCTTTGAACTTGACTAGCCTTAGAACATTGTCACTCTACTCCACTTAATGGGATATTGATTTTTTTATACTTCAGCCTCTGTAAATCAATATTCTAATAGATGCACAATAGACTGGCAGAAGGATAGAGAGTACATGCTCACTAACCTGATGGAGATGATTACCTAGAACTGAAGGTCAAATCAAAGGAAAATTTACACCTGACATGAGAAGAAGAGCAGCACAAAGAGAAGTCTGTAAGCGAGGGAATTAAAAAAAGAAGTATCTGAGATTAACTAGAGAAGGAAGAAGGCACAACCTAAAGAGAGCATGGATAACGCAGCTAAGAAACTCTCAACCTGGGAATGACAGACTTAAGTCCCTTCAGACTGTCTGCACTCAATGTCACGATTTAAGAAGCACTTTAGGTCTCCTGCAGGAAACATCTCCAGTATATCACACAGGACATGTACTTCCTTTTAAATGTACTTCCTTTTAAAGTAAAATAGCACATTCAAGTATCTGAGAACTATCTGAATAGCCTATTTAGAACAAAGTCAGACAGAAACCAGGTGCAATGTAAAATAAAATACTTCAAAGGAATACCTTATTCTTCCAGAGATCACTTCTGAAACTCGGAAGCTGAAGGGAGCCTTCAAACAGGCTCTTTTAGCAAAAGGCCTTCTTCTGATCATACCCTTCTGGTGCAGGCAGCAACCAACTTTTTATGGTATGGATTTTAGAGTTAAAGTGGCCATCTTGCATGGTCTATTAACTTGCTGGTGTAACTTAAGGCAAGCTTGAGACAGAAAACACTCCAGTGGTCCAGACAAACAGAAGACCAGTATTCCTGGGGCAGAGTATCCCCGTACATCAGTGCACTGAGAACTGACTGAGCGGCAATCCCACTGAGAACCACCTCAGGGTGTACAACAGAAGCCAAGCTGCAAATAAGCCCAAAGTGCACTCTCTTTGCTAATAAGGCAAACCTCACGCCAGGTGACACAAGGAGGAACACAGATCCAGGGAAGTTATTAATGCTCTCTTCTTGGCATGATGAGGTAGCAATGCAAGCTGTGACCAGTTCTGGGCCCTCCATCTCCAAAGATACATAGAAAAACAGGAGATGATCCAGCAAAGGGCTACCAAGATGGTCAGGAGACTAAGTATATTACCAATAAGAAAAGTCTGAGGGACATATGCTTGTTTATTCCAGCAAGGAGGACACTACGGGGTAATCTAAAGGAATGCTACGAAGAGTAATTACAAAGATAACAAGAGTCAAACCCTTCTCAGTAGTGCTAAATAAGGCATAAATGCAAAAAAAATGCAGCTAGTGAAGTTTGGGTTTGACATTTGGAAAATCTCTCACTGGGAGGCTGGTACAGCCCTGAAACTGGTACCCAGAGAGGCTGTGAAATCCCAGGCCTTGAAAGTTTTCCAGAAGTTAGCTCAAGAAAGCCACAGCTGACCCGACTGAGTACT
The DNA here is from genome assembly GCA_013398815.1 of Ibidorhyncha struthersii. NCBI lineage: Eukaryota > Metazoa > Chordata > Aves > Charadriiformes > Charadriidae > Ibidorhyncha > Ibidorhyncha struthersii. The sequence goes on along the minus strand of VZSZ01009377.1, from coordinate 812,804 downwards.
GGCAACACTACCAGCTGAAGAAACAGTTGCACCAGCTCACCAGGGCTCCTTTCTGACCAACAGTACTGATGATGACACTATGAATATATGAAATCACTGTATTATGTATTAATCACTTGAGATTTCTTAGCTTACACCACACTATTAGAAAGAAATCTCTCAGAAAAAGCTTCCTTGATTCCAGGGCTTTCTGCCTACCAGAAAAGACAAGCAGCTTTATATCTAATGTCTTCTAGACTAGGATTATGCCTGGTTTCCCAAGAACAGCTCCCTTACTTGCAGTCTGGTGAGTCACAGGTTCACACACACCCCTGAGCTCCACCGCCTTGTTACAGTACACAGTATCAGCCACGAGAATTCAGTGGTGAAGTCAGATGAAGACAGCTCTCAAATGAACTAACTGTTCCAGGCACAGTTAACCTTCCAAACTCCAGTTATCAGATGGATATTAAGAAATCTGAGAAACTGCAGAGAACAGTCATAAAAATGATTAATGAGCAGAAAACATTATTTATACAGGGAGAAAAAACAACCGCTAAATGCATGCAACGTATCAAAGAAAAATGATTCATACAGTTTCATCCTAGATACAGCTAGTGTTGCAAAAGAAATTCACAGCTGCACCAGGTGCCTTAGGTCAGCATCACAAAGTTCACACACAGTTCACTCTCTCAGCTCCATTTTAAGCTTTCTTTCAACAACAATTTTACATGAAAAATTAAAATGACCTTTCATCAATCTTTCACCCAACCTGGACATCTGAACAGTTCAACCCATTCACAGTTCAATACAACAGAAGCCCTGAGTGGGAGGAGGAGGAGGAAAACACTGGATTTTCCACAACCTTTTGCCAATTTCCAAAACCCTGTCCCCTGTACAAGTAAGCGTTCGGTTTCTTTTACTACAGAGTAATGACTCATTACTTCTGTCATTTAAAAATGGAAAAGAATTCCATCTGGCACTAAGGATCAGCAGCCAAATTATGTGTATCTCGATACAAAGGGTCAATTTGGTAATAACAGAAAGCCTTAAACTACAAAAACAAAGTGTATTTTAATTTCTGCAATCACTCAACATTTCAGCATCTATCTCACAAAATTCACCTACCACCACCCCCACAATGAGAAGTGCTCACACGAGGAAAGGATCAGCCCCAAGGCGGCAGGGCTCAGAGGCATCCACGGGAAGGAGCCATACTGCTGCTTGGGTAGACGAACCGCGAGTGACAGTCTGCGCATCTTTAAAGCCTTCCACCATTTTCACTCCATTCAGTTATGAAGCACTGATGCTACAGGTACATTTCCTTAACATTCACAGCAACATACACTGATCCAAGGTTTAAACTGATCAAATTCTTCCCCCAAAAATATACTGGCCTGGAGGCACTGACCTCCAGAAGTTCCTCTTCCATACCTTCCCGTCTCTTACGGGCTGAGTGCAATCCTAAACAACCCCATTCATTATCTTCCTATTAATTCTGCTACGCCCATTAACTGTCCAAACCACAGACATGGAGTTCACCATCCAGTCTCACCTGTACCTCTGCTGGTATTGCTCAGCTCCTCTTCACAGGCAGGAGGAAGGGGACACAACAGGCGAAGGCTCTTTCCATTTTCTGGATGTTGCAGAGAAGAGAGATAGAAAAATCATGTCAGTAACCATCACAGGGAAAGCGACACACAAATAATACCTCGTTAGAGGGGCACAGAGCATGCTCCAGGGATTTCTGTCTCCTAAGTCCAAGGAGATCATTTCTAGATGTGACAATTTATTTCCAAAGGAAAACATACTGTTCACTCAAAGGGAAAAAGTAAGCGAAGAGATGGTAAGAGCTTCCTCAAACTTAGACCCCAAAACAACCGACGCAAGGTGCAAATACAAAAGCTAACAGAACCAACAGCATCTAAAGACAAGTCTGACTCCTTTTTCCTAGCCACGGCTCAGGTAGCTATTCACAAACAAAAGATGAGGCGAGACCAATTGTGGCTGCTCTACTCTTATGACGCTGCAGAGAAGCGATTTTGCCATGATTGCTTTAGAAAAACGTCGTATATAGCACTGGGAAGGCCTTCCTGATCAAGCCAGAGCTTGACTCCCTGGGTCTGTATCTCCCTTCATCCAGAAAATTAACTGAATGAATTATATCCTGGTAAAGTAGCCAAGGGGCAGATTAGCGCCTTGCTCTGCATTCCTGTAGGTACAAAACCCACCAAATCTTTTTCCATCCCCAGTGAGAAGGTGGCCACTGCCTCCACTGCCCAGCTACAGCTGGCAGAATTTCTAGGCCTTGTAAGATCTGCACACAAGACTTCCCACCCACATTACAAAACACATCAACTCACTTTAAAAAAAAAAAAAAACAACACAAAACCCCCTCCCAAACAAACAAAAAACCTCACCCAAACGAAAAAAAAAAACACCAAAACTCCCAAACTCTTAATACCCTCAAACTAAGCAAGGATTTATAGTCACATGAAGAATTAAAATAACTTAGCAGCTTGCAATTAACATCTGAAATTACTTGGGTTTGAGTACTTTCACACACATCACACAAAGCCACGCTGGTTTCCAGAGGGGCAGCCCCGTCATAGGGAGTGACCCACGGTGGCAGCCACACCGCCTTCCCCCAGCCCCTGGCTAAGGGCAGCCTCATCCCACGGGCGCAGGGCGACGCGGAGCTCCCCTCACCGCCCGAGCCCTCCGCAGCGAGCCGCCCGGCACCGCGGCAGCCTCGCTGAGGGAAGGAGCGCCACAAGATGGCGGCTCCCTACCAGCACCAGGCGAGCTCCCGCTCCCGCGCAACCACCGCGCCTGCGCGCCCGCACGCCGTGCGTCACTCCCTCTGTCCAACCAAAGAGAGGCTTCGGTCCGGAGAGCCAATCCCCACAGGGCCGGGGGCGGGGCTGGGGCCGGGGCATGATGGCGGACGGAGTGATGGTGGACCTGAGCGGCGGGCCGGAGCCGGTGGCGGTGGGGCTGTTCNCGGCCCGGCGCCGTCCCCTCAGCCCGCCCGTGCCGGACACCCCCAAGGCGGGAGGCAGCCCCGGCCCGCTCGGGGTGACGCTCAGCGGGGGAGTTGTAGGGCTCCTTACACCCCCGCGACCGACCCCTCCGTACTGGTCTCGTTACGTGCTGGCCCTTCGTCGTGCGCTTCAGCTACATGTATATGGGATTTTTTCCTACATACGTGATATTTTGTAGATTTTAATCGCGCAGTTAAGATGTTGCCTTTTAGGAGGAATAAA
>VZSZ01009377.1:757854-809390 GCA_013398815.1 Ibidorhyncha struthersii | reverse complement strand
AATAATTTAAACTCTTAACTTTTTTCATACTTTCTCAGGCATAGCCCAGTTTCTGCTGTCTTCCGTATTACTTGTAGTAAGTTCCAAATGTGTTTCCTGGAAGTACACCTTATTGCCTGGGAGCTTGCTTNCAGACCCTAATCTTCCTAAATTGCATGGTGTGCTGGTATTTAACAGAAATAGGAAAACTTGTAGTCAGTGAATGGGAGAAGATGGGAATAAATAAGGGACTATAAAACTTGGTTTTGAGTAAAGCCAAACGACTGAGAAGGCTGGTGTTTATGAAAAAAGAACCTCCGGAATGAACTGGCATGTTTCCCAACACCCAGAAGCTACCAGACATAAGCTACTATGAAATGTAATATTTAGTAATAGCACATACTCCAAGGTTTCTAAATAAAGCTTTGCAAGCTGAATGCTGAGAAGAAAGTAAAAATATACATGTTGCTGTCTTCATATTTTGATTCTCAAATTCAGGAAAGTTTCTATCATCAGCTTTTATTTTGCAACAGTCCATGGTTCTATAATCATTCACCTGCTGGGGGCATTAGTGTAATTTTGAGAACCTGATTTTCACTTTGGGTTGCTTGAACTGAACCACATCTATTCCCACAGACAGAATTTAGGGTGAAGCAAATACCATCTCATGTTCTTTCCTGACAATAGAGTAGTTAGCTCAGCTTTTTTTAAATACGTAGAGGTGTGCTAGTGCAACACCGTCATCACTTTCTAAGAAAATTAACAGAAGCAAGTTTGAATGCAACATTTTGAAGAGATAAATTGAAAGTATCTTCATTTTTAACAAAACGGGGCATTTGAAATTCTGTGACTTAAAATAGCTATAGACTAACCTCTGAAGTGGCTTATTAAGCATTTTGAAGGGTGGGAAATTACTTTAAAGAGACTTTGCTATTTCTATAAATAAAAATCCTATCTAGTAAACTAGATCCAGTTAGCTGACATGTTTTTCCTGCTGAGAATGTGGGGGTTTTTCTGGCTAGTAGACTATGTTCAGGATTTCAGTTGCTAAGATTATCGATTCTTTTTTGGTCTACATGGAATATCTGATTTGCGTTCTTCAAAATGTTTTAGAAACATTAGACTTGTAGTTAGAAGTTTACAGGAGAATGAAGTGTTCATGATTTCAGTTCAGAGATCAGTCGTTGCCAGACGTGGACTTCTTAAAAAATCGATAGCCTCTGTGGAAAGAAGCACTGAACATGACAAGGATTTGACTCGTTCTCTTCGCAGTATAGCCCAGACAACGTGGCTGGAGCAGACGGAGACATTGACCCCACTGAAATCACCTTTCCAGGATGTTCTTGTCTTACCAGCTCCTGTGTGGTTCACATGTGCTCGTGTCTTTGCCATGGTGAAAATTACAACAGTTTGTGCCTCAGGCCTACAGACACAGAGGAGTACACCAGGCCTGTTTTTGAATGCAATACCATGTGCCAGTGTGGTGAATCCTGTCCAAACAGGGTGGTCCAGAGGGGTTTGCAATTCAGACTTGAGGTATTCAAGACTGAGAAGAAAGGATGGGGCCTTCGCACTCTGGAATTCATAGCTAAAGGAAGATTTGTTTGTGAATATGCTGGTGAAGTTTTAGGCTTTAATGAAGCACGTAGAAGAATTCAGGCCCAGACATCAAAGGATTCGAACTATATTATAGCAGTGAGGGAGCACCTCCATAGCGGTCAGATAATGGAGACTTTTGTTGACCCTACGTACATTGGTAACATAGGCAGATTCCTGAATCATTCTTGTGAACCAAACTTATTTATGGTGCCAGTTCGAGTTGACTCGATGGTACCTAAACTGGCACTTTTTGCAGCCACTGATATTTCTGCTGGAGAAGAACTTTCATACGATTATTCTGGAAGATTCCATAATTTACCAATAATTAACAGAGAACAAAAATCTTTAGAGGACAGTAACAGATTGAGAAAACCTTGCTACTGTGGTTCCCGCACATGTGCTTCCTTCTTACCGTGGGACAGCTCCCTCTTTTCCACAGCAGACGCTCGTTTAGGGAGCTCTCGGTTGCTTTTTGGTCCCTAAGCACACCTAAAAAATGTCATTTTCCCTAGTAGTTAAATTGTAGTTAAATAAAACTAATTGTGTATTCCACCAAGGAAGTACCATGTGGTTTTTGAGTAACAGCTAGAAGACAAGATTTTGAGAATAACTTCATGCAACATCCTAGAGACCGTTTTAAAGGTGGATGCTATGATATGAGGGATCTTCAGGATGTTCCAAAGTCAGTTACTAAGCCAGACCCAGTGTTTCTCTTGTTTTGTTCTGACAGCTTGCTATATAATAAAGCACCTCTCTTAATCTGTACCTTTCTGAAAGAATGAACTTGAACATTGGTACACAGAAAGGAGATGCTATAACAGAAAACGTCACTGAAAATTACACAAGAGAATGAGATCAAGGAATGTTGACGTGTGCAAGAAGGGCATTAGGTTTCTTAAGTCCCATTAAAATATTTTTAAAAAATTACTTGCTGTACTTTTTTTTGTTCCATAAAATGTAACTAATTATTGTTGATGCAAAAAACTTGCCCAGAAAGATTAGCCTGAATGCTTTGTCCCCCCTGTTTTCCATCTCCAGTCACGTCTAGCTGCATGCCAAAATCTGGTTTTAAGTGACTAGTTCAGTTTCATTACCATTTAGTTTCTGTGTAAATGGTGCAGGCTCTGAGAAGTATAATCTTCCCATCTTTTTAAATCATGTCCATCTCAAGGGTCATCTAATGGAACTTCTGCAACAATAGCAAGCAGCATGTCCATGTTACTTTCCAGCACTATAATTACATGCTCAGGAAGCAAATTCAGAGCCTGCAGTCTGAAGCAGGATGCTGCTATTCTGACATATGAAATGGATTAAAGTAGGAAGTACTAAAGTACATCTGAACAACAACAAATTTGTCTTTTTACATTGTTGAACGGCTGGCAGATACATGAGCCTTTCAGCTACTAACTGATTTGTTTTCACTGTTCCTGCAGCGCCAGGCAGTAGTAAGCAAGGCCTGTCCTTTCCCAGCAGCAGGTCACCGCCTCTTGTCGTCATTCTAGTACAGGTCTAACACGTACACCACTTTACTGAGCGTCTCCTTACACCAGGGACACGTGAGAGCACTTGGCGGATGGGGTATGTTCTGCACGTGCACGTTACTTCACTTCCTTTCTAGAACAGTCAAATTAAGGAAGGTTCAAAGAGACTTGTTTTGAATTTCCCCCAACTTTGACATACAAGACAGATAAACTCCAACGCTGCTTTTTACAGTCACCGCAGTGTGCCATCAGTGTCACAAACCCCTGGGTTATTTGCTTTGTACAGTTTGATCTTTAACTGTATTCGTAACTTTTGATGTAACATACACACACAAGGTAGCACATCTCAGGGCGATCAGCTGTTGTGCAGGCCATTGGTAACTTAGTGGGTTTTTTAAATGAAAGACAACTTTGATTTGGCCCTGAAAGATTAACCTGATACTGACAAGCGATAAAGGACATTTTACTGCTATTATTTTGCTATTTGCTAACCAAATCTTACTTTGTGTTTATCTATACTTCCTTGATAAGCTTCCAGTGGTAGCTTTTCCCCATTTAATATATATCTTCATGCTTCTGTTATGATGAACTGCTGTTGAGATTTACATGCAGCTGTGGTTTTAGTTTAAGATAAAGATTACCACGTGATTTTTCTTAGGGTTAATCATTAAGTGTCACTTCTGTCAGTACAGAAAGCTTCCAAAGGATTTCAGCTGCTTGTCAGAAGCAGTTTGCAAGCTGAGTGGCCATTAACTTTATCCCTTGCCCGATGAAGGGTGCCTGCTTCTACAGAAGAGAAGTTCTCCAGGTCCTGTAACTCAGAACGCACGCTGCACTGGATACCTGAATACAGCTTAGGTTGCGAGGTCTCTTGTCCTGTTTAGAGGCTTACCTGGTTTTCTTCCCCCCAAGGGCATTGCGCCAGCCACCTTCAGCCTGCAGGACTGGGAGTGGACAATCCAATCTCCTTCCTCTTTCCCTCCTGGAAAAAAGTTTCAGGACTAGTTTTATACCATCTGTATTCCTATTCCTCAAGGTTAGATGGGTTTTCAAGATGACGGCACTGTTTGCTAGCTTCCTGTTATGAATATGTACTTGGCATGATTTTGAGTAGTTAAGGAAGTGTAGATTCCAAAAAAATAACCCCAAAACACAACCCCCCAAACACCATTAGAAATATCTAGTCCTTGCATCACCAGCCTTGAAGCAGAGAACAGCCGAGCCTTCTGTCTCCATGCAATCCTACCCTTTCAGTCCCAGCCAGCTGATGCAGCTTCTAGGAAGTGAACTGAATATCAATTCCCTGGTTAGAACAAACTTCCACAGCACGGAACAAGAGCGCCTTGTACTGCTGAAAACAGCCAGCCACGTTACAGGCCTTGCGAGAACACGAAATAATACGTTGTCATTGAGTTCTGAACCATCATGGCAATTGTTAATGACCTTTTCCCATATAGCATGTGCATTATACTTCACTATGCCTGGGGTGGGGGGCGAAATCCTACTAAAAAGAAAAACAATCCCCTTACAAGGGACTGAAAAAGAAAATAGACCCTTGTTTCTACCTGCTGAATTTCTGTTCACTTTTCCCTTCAGGTTCCTTTCAGCTTTATTGCGCACCAGTCAGCCAGCACACAGTTCAGCGTGCTCTTTCTCAACGAAGCCAATCAAACAGCTCAAAAGACTGCGAGCGCTGTGTGAGCGAGCCTCCCTCCTTCCTTCTACTCTCAAAGTGTAGTAATGATTATCAGTATTTAAGTATTCAGTACTCAAGCTTCGAGGTTTGCTTTCCCACTGAACGCTGCTCAGATTAATTCAAAGATGTTTAATGAAAGATCTTGTAATAAAATACAGTAACCGTTATGCAAACAAAAGCAGTGTGAGTGGGACACATTCCACCATCTCCACAGAAGACCAGGAAGACTTTCCTAATGACCTGGTTTGAGGTAAAACAGGACCAATTTTGTTCAGTAACTTCTTAGCTGGGCCTCTTCTAACGACTGGAATTAGCAGCATATTGCGCAGACACTGTTCGCGCTCAGGGTGACCAGACCGATGGCTATAGCTGATGCCCAGGCGTGGGATGGGGAGAGGCTCCTGCTTATCCGTGTTGCTCTGACCCCCACGGGCAGCTCACTGCGGTACTCGCCCGTTGGAGGGTCGGCAGCGGAAAAGCGTAGAGGGGTCCCACCTGCGGGGAGGAGCGGACAGGACAGGTGACCCCAAACTGGCCAACGGCGTATTCCATCCCATCTGCCTCACGCTCAGTGTAAAAGCTGAGGGATCAAAGGGTCAGCGCTCTTTCTTCAATGGCCGCATCCGAAGAGGACTCTGTCTGTCCATCTGCCTTTGATCCCCATCCTGAATCCAGACCTGGAATCCAGTTTCCGTCCGTCACTGANTAAAATATTAATAATAAAATAAAAAGAAAATAAAGTAGTTTAGTCCCTTCTAAACTCCTAAGTTTCTTTTTCCCTCCTCTGCCTCTCTCTTGGAAGAGGGGTGGGGGAACATCTGTCGGTCCCATCTGGGGTGCCCCACGTCTCCCGTGGACAGTTCAGCCTAAACCACAACACCCCACGTGCCACCCACAGCACAATGAGTATGGACTGACACATACACCTGATGGTGTGGCATCATGAAGCTGTTTATTTTAAAATAAAGTTGTAAGAATCTTCCAATATATGGAGTTGTGTGTATGTTTTTTTCCAGAATAAAAACAACGAAACCAACTCCAGGCAAAATCTTTTACAAAGAGCATTCCTTCCTGTGGCAGAGACACGCCTATGAGAAAGATAAGTAGAGACAGAATCTTTCCCTATTACTTTCAGTAAAATAGATGGGTTTAATGCACAGATTTTAAACAGTGCTGGTAAGGCAGTCTTTACTATGTAAAATATTTACCACAGCTTTTACCATGCTTACACGAGCGCCAAGTTATTCTGCAATCATTTTTTTCTGCTTTCTAGAATTACCTCTATCACCCGCTGCAGGCTGCTGTTTGGGCAAGGTTCCCCAGACGTTCTCCAATATCTTCCTTTCAACATGAAACACCGAGCGAAGAAGGAGCTGGCAAGTGATGGATTTGCGTTAACCCCAAACCCAACTTACTGCAGAAAAGACAATGCTAGGAAAGACCGGCATCGATGCAAACATTTTTGTTAATCCACCACATTTTTCCCTGTAAGGTCTCAAAGCAACAGTCTCTCCCTTCCTCCTTCCTAAAATTCCTCTCCTTTTAAGTGGTGGGGGGTTTTGTTGCCTTTTTGTTTTGCTTGGTTTTTTTAATTATTTTTTATTTTTTAAACAGAACAGTTTCAAAATTTACTTTATTAGGCCTTAGGGCTCACAGTTACATCTGCCATCTTTTCATTTTAATGATCTTTTATTCAAGTGAAATCACGTGTTAGCTTCAGTTTCTAATGATACCATTTTTGCAATTTGCAAGTCCCCAAGATGAGCCTACACCATGTCCAAGAGAAATTCAAAGGAAATTGCCGGTGCTTTTCCATCAATAAGAGTCTTCAGCATAAATAAATGCTTGAAATTTTATTTGAACATGGACATCATTTCTAATCACCATCACCCTGAGGATTATCATCCCTCCGTTGCAGAAGGCACTTTCTAAAGAGGAGCAAGTATCTCAGCAGAAAAAGCACATTTCCAGATCTGATTTTCGCTGCACCAGGAATGTAATACAAGGGCTGCTCTAACTGCCCCTGTGCATAGCTGTCTTCCAGTCCTTGCCTCTTAACCCCTTCAGTTTTCCTTTAAAGCTGTCTAGAATTTCTTGACTGCTTCAAAATGTCTTTTAAAGCTATCTATAGGTTTATAAAGTCCTTGTTTACTGGATTTGAGTGTAGAAATTCAAACTATACAGAAATAAATCTATTTAATAAAAATCTTTTCTAAAGGAGCTATTAATTAACCTTTTAAAACAAAATTGGCATGTTTTGTGCTAGTTAACTCCAGAGTACTCTTGCTAAACCAAACAGAATTCACCAATAAAAAGTTTGGTCAGGATAAGAGTCCAGGCCAGGTTCCCCAAAGGTAAATACAGGAAAGTTCTTCAAGCAGTGTTGAGTAGTGTTGGCTTTTCTTCCCTCGGCAGGAAGTTTAAGCGCTCGATTTTTCTACTCTGTGACATCAGCAAGGGACACTCCACATGTCTCTTCCTCCTCAGGTGAAATCCAGCCCTTGACGTCTCTGCACGACAGCCCACTTGCTCACGGTAGCTGCGGCAAGGTGTCTGCTGCGCAGCGGAATCCCAGATTTGAGGCAGAGCTGTCAGGAGTGTTTTGGCTACGGGCTGCACAGCGATACCTGTAGCAGTAGGACTGCAGAGGAGGAGGAGGGCAGGGGGAAAAGAGAACTTTAAAGCACATCACAGCTTGTGTTTCCTTAGGCAAGAGTTTGTTAGATTAACACAGCAAAACATTTCAAATCATCAATGAACTGATACAGAGCAAAATCACGGTGTTAGAAATAAGGGAATTCCCACGGTATAGAGAGATAGTTGCAGCTGATACGAAAGGGAGTTTGAATGGCAAAGTTTGTGATAACAGGAAAGTTGACTAATAATGTATCCTGCTCTGGGAAAAAGCTAAAATGATCATTCTGCTTCTTAGAGGAAGAGAGAGCATCTCAGTGCATTCATCTGTGTATCTGTATGCTAAGGAATGGCTGGAAATGAACAGGTACTGGCGCCTGTCAAAAAAACATTTCACTGAGTGAGATGCAACAAGAAGAAAGGAATAACAGGAGGCAAACTCCTTCCCAGTATTCCCATGGCTGGCATTCTAGTGGTGCTTATAGTCAAGATGTAATCTGGACTAGTGGCTATGAAAACATTTACATTTAAAATTAAGCCACTGATAAAAACGATGCAACTGCATTTCAGATATTCCTAGTAGACAGCTGTGAACACTGCAGTCACACAGCAGCTGCCCCTCAGAGAATGAAAGGAGGAACCACCCTTGCCATTTCATTTCTTTACATGAGAGAGGAGCACAAGATTATTTGACAGGACTTGTCCTCGCACCCAGCTACAGCCATTTGATGCCACTGATGTGTGTCAGTGGGAAATACCTCTGCGCTTTCACTCCTAGTGTTGTTTGTCTTGTGCTTGTAGGATTTGATATTTCTGTGACAGACCAGTTTAGATCCAAAGTGTCATCTTAAAAGGTTCAGAGAAGGGCTGCCACAGGGTGCTCTGTACAAGTTACTTTGAGAAAGGCTGCTAACTTACACAGCCAAACGAATCCGAACGGGACAAGGTTAGACATCTTTACAGCAGGGCACAGCCACAGGTCTGTAACATGTTTTGACCCTGCCTGGCTGTACGGGTTTGGCCGTGTCTCAGTGCACGTTGGTATACTTATGCTCCTTGAAAAAAGAAAAACTCACGCTATTTGCGGTGCTACAGATTCTGTTATGTGGCGTTAGGAACGGTGGTTTCCCGACTGCAGAACTAACCAGAGTAAGCGGTTTGCTACATCAAGTCAGACTGACTGCCCAGAAGCAGTTCTCTGTGGTAGCACAGAAAGACGACCACGCCGGTCATTTCCCTGATAAGGCGCTGGGGCAGCAGACTGTGCATTTATGTAGCAATGCCAGTACAATCCACCATCCAAGTTCTGCCCCATTTTCTTCAAAAGATCTGGCTTAGGCTTTTTGTTCCTGTCCTCCCTCTCATCTCCAACTACAGGTTCCTGACTCACGACAAAAACACACCGCTTTCATTCAGGCTGGTTCAGCTGCCCACAGTCAGGCTCTGAACCAGACCTCTGGATCAGCTGTGTTAAAAGGCAAACATTTTTTTTTCCTCTTTCCTTTTTTTTGGGGGTGAGGAGGGTGCGGATAGGGGAGAGCAGGGAAGAGAGGGTAGCTTTTCTCCTTTAAACCCAGAACGCTTCAGGAGTTTGGGCACCACTAGTCAAGCAACATCGGTACACCCTGAGGTTGGTGACAAACTGGCTCTGCCAGCCAGGGAACAGCCCCATGAACCACACCATCCCCTGCAGAGGCAGAGGGTCCCCGATGTTTGTCTCGAGGAGTTCACAGTATCTCCATCTAAGGAGACTCAAACACCAGTTCTGCACCAGCTCTTTGGTCGCAGTGCGGAGCCAGCGCAGGCTCCTGCCCGCTCGCACTGCGGAGGTCTGCCCTAAACCTCAGCAATACCCGGCAGGGTTTAGAAGCAGAACTATTTTGAAAATAAAAGGAGCTGCTAAGCGCACATGTAAAAGGGTGCAATTTTAGCCTTTGTCAACTCTGAGAGGTATAACAGCAGCAGAACAGATACTCTGAATAGATTTTTAGGCACCTAATAAAGAGCCCTCCTACTAATCATATTCACTGGGGCTTTTTGTCTTGATACACAGCCTAGTTTTATCACCTACAAAAAAAGACTAGGACAGACTAGAATCTTCACAAGCCTTTAAAATGGGTCACATTATTCATCACTGAAGAAAAGTCTATTCCAGTGTTAATTTAATCAAAACTGCTAATTAACATCTGACATTGATTTCACCTAAGAAGGAAATCAGTGTAGAAAATGGGATCTCACTGTAGAAAATTTAATCTAATTATGAGAATGATTTGCCAGCTGCAGGCTTTGAAAGGGAGAAAGAGCAGGACAGCTTTAATGAAAAAGGAGCTCTACAGTGAGCATTTTTTCCAGTGGTGCGTGAACAGAGTTTAAGATGTGATTTGTCTCATGACCAGCTATTGCATTGTAGTGTTATCCAGACTTTTCAGGAAGAATTTCAAGTCTGCTATCAACTAAGCTGAAACATTCATCTCCCAGCGATCTTTCTGCAAACACCTGATGTCCTTTCTGAATCGAGAGTCATTCTAAAACTAAAAACAGCCACCTCCATACTTTTACATGTATCAGGCACCATAATGAAAATAGCACTGGAGACGTATATCAATTTCAAATTCTACATATAAAAAAAACCAAACACTGTGGGTAAAGCGGTTTCTTTGTTTTCATTCCAAGCTAACAAATAATTCCTTAAGAACATTAGGTATTGCTCTTCCTTAAATTGCATGAAGCCCCTTAACAAGCACCCAGGCTGCCAGGAAACTCTGTCAGAAGTTCATTTCATTGTAAAGTCAGATACTTTCAGAGGAAAGATCAGTATGAAAATACCACAGGCCTTCTCACGTTACCTTATGGCACATATAGGATCCACCCTTCTTCACTCTGTCCGTCCCCGCTGAGGGCCCTCTCTGTGGAGGTGAGGACACGGGTTAGTATGCAAGGAAAAACAACTGCCCATTGCCAGGTAAAGGCAGAAAGCTGCAAGAACAGGGAGATGGATAAGGAGCAGCCATAAATATTCAAAGTAAACAAATTTTAGCTGTGTCTGTCTGAACCAGACAGCTTGAAATAATTACGTTGTAAAAGACTTGCAGACAGGTGACAGTACTTGTTCTCCCTCCCCACTGCCGCAAAAATTTAACATTCGAGTTGCTGCCCACTGGCCAAGAGCGCCCTGTGCTTTGCTGCTGTGCATCACCTGATAATAAGCTGTAAACAGCACAGTGGCAACTACAAGGGAGTACTGATCTCTGAAAACAGGTAAGTTTCTATAGTTTCAGACTTTTCCTAATAAAAGATTAGGAAATTTTCACACACTGGCCTGCACACGTAGTGAAATCTGGGATTCTCATCAGCTCCACTGCTTTGAAACAGACACATGGAAACCCACGAGCCTCCAAAAGGGGCACGGGGAGAGCTTCCACCTTCCTAAACGCAGTTACACTGCTTGGCGGCCAGTCGCGATGAGGGGCTGTAACGCCCAACGTTTGGTGCTTATTCTCTTTCCAGTCCAAAATCAAGTCTGAAACACAAGTTAGTGATCATGCAGCAAGACAGCCCGTATCATCTCCCAGTCACCACATACTAAATTTGTTATCATGGGAGATCACGACAGCTGAAAAGGTTGCAGAAAGCACTGCGCTTACAAACAGCAATCTTGTAATTGCATGTACATTTGCAGTGACTGTGATCTATTTGAAGTGCTTATGAAATTGGCCCTAGAACTGATTTAACGATTTTATTTCACTATTCTTTTTCAATGCCAATTCCAAAGAATGGCCTAACAGTTCAAGAAGAAAGCTGGGCTTCCTTGATAACACTCTTTTGCTTGCTTTGATGCATATTTATTACACAGGCGAGCAATTCTCCCACTTCATTCCTTTTAGCTGTGGAAGTTACTACTGCGCTCCTCTCATGCTTGGAGACTACTGCTATACTGCATGTTTCCCTGCTGATATCAAATATTCTTGCATGCTTCCTACCCTCCATGTGCATCAAGAAACTACTTTTAGGAAAGAGCCACAAGAACATCTGTCTTACAGAAGTGACAAACAAGACCAAAAAAATAACTTGCGTTTTGAGTTAACCGGCAAGCCTAGCCGAGAAGTTAGTACTGCCACCACGAATCCTCTCAAAGTGGTAAGATTTGCATGTATTTCTATTTCTGTACATGTTACACTAGCGTGCAACAAAAATCTTTTCTTATCATGCATAAGCCTCAAATAAAGAATTTTTCACTTAACTTGAGGTGCAAACTGTTTCTTCACTGGTTGGTAGGGTGTCTAAATCAAGTCTGTATTTCTAGACAAAACCTTATCAGAATAATTTATGGTATACCGGGGGGGGAGGGGAGGAAAGAGTTGTGACTTTCTCCAAATCCCTGCACCTTCTGCTAGGACCATTACCTATATCAAAAAATATAGATTAGAAGAAAGTCATCAGCCCAGTTTTTGCCAGTTAGGAAAAGAGAATTCATTGCCACAGAATATGTAACTTTTATATAAGTGTCATAAAAAAGTACCATAATAGGTTAAAAACAGACAACTGCTGACAAAGACATTCGGTCGGTTATTTTGTCTCCACACGCAGCAGCCAGCCGTTTATCCTGGCAGAATCTGAAGGGCACTGTGCTTTCTGCAGAGCCTTGAGGACACCACCTTGACTGATATAAATGCAGTCACCAAAGACACATTTCCCTTCTGTAGCATCTCCTGCATGCAGGAAGAATTTCCCTTTCAGAAGCCGCTCCCAAAGAGGGGATTTCCCAGGGCAGGACACCTCACCAGCTTTTCTCAGGGACTACTGATTTGACCAGTGTGGTTACCCCTCGTCATGGCACTGTCCTACCCTCGACCTCGATCTCGTGGCCTCCCACCCACCTCCTGCATTTCCAGAGGTGAAGTTCTACAAGACCCAACGGAAGACAAGCATTTGTAACACCGAACACAAATCCGGGGGACTGTAGGAAAACCCTGAGAGCTGATGGCAGCACTACAGAAGCAACTGACTGCATCCACCGAGTTTGACTGCTTTGAGAGTCTTTGTACCGAAAGCTTACCCTACTGAAACTTCAGCAGTTTCACACTTATTGCAAACTTTTGAGATAGGGAAAAAAAAAAAAAAAAAAGCTAAGCCTGCTACTGCATTTAATACACTACAAATACTGAAGGAAAACCACACCCACAGGCAGTGTCTGCTCGTTTCCGCGCCATGAAGCTCCTCCACAGGACAGGCTCACTCCATTTCCAAGGACTCTGGAAGTTGTCTTCACAACTCACATGTGGATGCACCGAGCCCCGCTCTAAGATAAGCCACTAATAAGCACAATCAACTCCAGCAGCCTGTTAATCTCATTTTAAGGGAAGCCAGGGTAGAGCCAGCCAGAATAAAACTGACCTAAAAAAAGCCACATGAGAACAAGACAAAACAGAGAACAATGGAGCTGTCGAGCAGGATTTCCCATTAAAACTTGTAATGCAAATACAGAGCAGCAATCTTTGCTATTAGCGCCAAAGTAACTTTTATAAACTAAGAGGAGCATGCTAATTCAGGATTACAAGGTTTATTGTCCAACCATGAGACTACTGTATGTTTCAGCAATTGTACAGGGATAACATATACTGAAGCAGCACATCAGCCAAAGAAAATGGTAATTGCACGAGCTCTTCTTAGTAGTTACAAATATCTTCTGCCATGCAAAAATCGAGCAAAGGTTATCTGGTAATGAAACAGCAAGTTAAACTGAAACCCCCCAGCCTCGGAAGCAGGATTACAGCACTGAAACGCTTTTACCACCTGCAAAAATCTGACACAGCATTCTCCAATAATCTATTCTATTACAAAACACTTTAAAAACACTGAAGATAAAGAGTTTATCATAAAACAACTGGCAAAGTTCTTGGAAAAGCAGAAAAATCACTAGACATTAGTTGCAGAACCAATCTCTGCCTGTTGGACAACTGTCTATGGGCTGTGTTTCATTCTCTTGCTGTTGATATTTGCTTGTCTTGCATTGCAGTTTAGGAAAGGAAAAGATAAAAGGAAGTTGGGATAACCCGATTTCCCTATAGTTGTAACCAGATACTTACATATGTATAAAATCAAACGCGCAAGTAACTGTATGCAAGAGGCCAACTGGATTGAACCTTTCTCAGCTTGTGACTGCATGCGAATTAAGGGAGGTTAAAAAAGAACCACAGAGCCTCAAAAAGGTGAGTGAATTCAGTTCTCCTTCCTGGTGTTAAGAATGCAGCTTACAAAACCCCTTAGTCTCATTTGAAGGCTCCTGTGGAGTTACAATTAGAACCACAACACCGAACACAGCGGGCAGTGGTAACGCTTTCAGTCCATACATAGCTCAGCTCCTCTATAAAAGGCGTGTGTCACCAAGGTCCCTGGCAAAGCCAGGTGGGCTGATCTGAAAGCAACCAAAATGGAGTGAAAAGACATTGTTATTCCCGACTGATGAGCATCCCCAGCACCATTTACATTGGTTTGCGCTTCTCTAGCACAGGTTTGTCTCCCCGAGGAGAACATGGTGTTGGAAGACAGTGTTGCGTTTCCTTTCTCTAATGGTTTGGTTTTGTGTCCTGTGCAAAGAGCTAGCGCTAGAGACAGCGGACTTCAAAGTCCCGCAGATGATCTGTCAGCATCCCAGCAGCCGAGGGTTGTATTTGCTTCCCTTTACTACAGCTCCCAGTATGTTCACCACTCAGCCATGGCAGTAAAGCTCAGGGCAAGCAGCTGTGCTTCCCCTGTACCGCCTAATGTCTTACTTTACACCCCTTTCTCTACCCCAGCCTTGCCGAAGAAACCTCAAAACATGTCACATGCAGGAAGACGCCACCTGGACTCTCTGTAGCATACGAAGTTGAACAGTTTTGTGCAGAAGGGTAGAAGGGTACTGCAGCTCCCTGGTCCGCCTTCAACCTGAACCATCGCTGTTAGCCAAAAGGAGGCCCCTTCCCAGCTCTAGACTGAGATAAAGGAAGAAGCCACATCCCTACAGACAAGCTGGAATAAGAGATTTAAATCCTTGAAAGGTGTTGAGACAGATGTCCCTTGCTAGTGACACCCCGCTTCTGACGCTGTACATGGGGGTTCCACACCTGCCCTTCTGACCAGAGTCCTTTTCTCTGGGTGGTCTTCCTCCTACCTACATCATTTGCTTAAACTTTCTCGTTTTACAAAGAACCTTAGCAGTCCGTACATCTACGGACATAGAAATGTAAACTCATTCCTGTCTGAGCGCTGGCTGCTTACAGAGTACTGAGAAAACCAACCAAACCCCCAAAAACATCACTGCTTTGTCTTCCACAGAACCACACAGACTTCAGGTAGGGCATCCAGAAAAGCCAAGATCCCCAAAGTCAGTAGCCCTTCTAGAATATCACATGCATTTAACACACTCAGTAAAGCAAGAGCGTATAAACATTATCTTTACCCAGACAATGTCACAGCTCAGGACCACATGTTTCTTATAATTAAAAAGGGAGAAAGCCTGCAATGTTAGTATTTGCTCATGCTTGTATATGCCTTATAGAGAAAGGAAACCTGCTTTGATTGTGCTTACCCATCATAAAAACCAAACAGAGCACGGCAATTAAGGTCACATTTCATTAAAACAAGCAAATCTTTGTTCCATCAAACAATATTGTTTTACACCATTATCTGGAGAAGTGTACCAGCTGGTACTGAAGTGGAAGGACGTTTGCTGTCCGCATGGAGAACGCCAGAGCTGTTCAGACTTTGATCCCAGACTTGAAGAACAGAATTTACTGTATATTAGTAAGTTTATTATGTAGTATAATTTTGTAACAGACATATTATAGTCTGATTGCATGTTACAGGTGCTTGTGCATTCAATTACCAAAGCTTATAAGCAGGATTATTCTTTAAAGAGTTATTAAAAGACATCAGAGAAGCTATTTTTTTAAATGAAAAAGAAAGGTGTGTTTCTTTCATTACATCAAACAAATACTTCCTGAAGTCGCATCATAATTTTCTGTGCACAGTCAGCTACACGGCCACTCTGTTTTGAGCTAAATCAGCTTTCGAACAGAACTGCAGGTCATAAGAAACTATGCACTGTATACCAAAAAAAATCCGAGTCAGAAGTCACCACAATTAAAATAGCCCCATAAAGGGATTGTGGTTTGATTGGTCTCTCACACACACTTGGCTGCTGTCTGCCAACGGATCATTTACATTGTTCAAAAAACAACAACAAAACAAACCCTGCTGCTTCCTAGTCCTGCCCTCGTGCGCCAAGTAGTAGCTGCAAGATGTACTAGAGAAACATTTTTTTGTGAGTTTATCTTAAACTGTGGATTTTTTTCCACTCATGGGAAAATTCAGCCCAGAAGCCCTTATTTCTGATAGCGGCAGTGCTCTGGCTTTTCACCCGCTGCCAATACTGGACTTGAAGCATCACTTTGACATTTTCTCAAGTGGGCTTTATAACTCCCTCCAAACTGAGTTTGACCACACAAAACTACACTTCACCTACACGATTAAGACATGCTGCAAGTCTGTCTTTGTACTGCTGCGTGGCCCCATTCTGAGCAACTCCAAGATGTCTTCACGTGCAAACAAAATAATTTCAGAGATCAGCAGCGAGACAGCTAGCTCCTCCACCTCCCGCCACTCACTCAAAGAATCCCTCACTGAAATACGCCGCGATGCACAGTGTGTGCTGGAGAACAGCCGTGGCAGACAACAGGCTGGCACCCTAAATCTAAATGCAGGACAACGCTGCGCTTAGAAGGGCTTTCAGCGGTTAGTGAACACAGACTAGAACCATGCTGAGAGGTGAGGGGAAGGTAGAACAACAGGTGACAACTGAGAGACACTATTCCACTTGAAATTCAGAAAATTTAGAAGTTATTTCCATTTCCAAGGGTAAAAAAAGTTTTCCGCAGCCCGCTATTTCAGATGTGGTTTGTTCTGGATCCCTGATGTATGACATTTCCACTGGACTGTCCTGCTGCACTAAGTGAACGTTACTCACTTGGGTGCTTCCCATTTTTTTCTGGGAGTGTAACAAGCCCGTGATCTCACAGGAAATCGAGGGACCGTTCGCCGTGTTCCAGATGACAAGTAAGGTCATTCACTATATACAATTTGTTACTTAAACCCCCTCTGAATACAGTATTGTTTATTTGCTTTCCCAGCTAGTCTAAGCACGGTACACTAACCTCCACTGCTTGGAGGATCCCGTATGCTTGTAACACGGGGAGACTTTCATTTGGTTAAGTCAAAAATGAACAGAGACATTTGCAGTTCACTACACAAACATGAGAAGCAGAACTCAAAAGCCACTTGCTCCTTATGTTTTGAACAAGCCACTACTACTATACAAAAAAGCGTCTGGACTAGAAGAGTTAAGGAGACTTTTAGTTGAAGAAGTGTCTAATTAGATTCTTATAGAAAGGTCTGTACAAACAAACCTCCAGTTATACTAATGTTCTGCTTTTAAAAGTTATATCCGTAACACATAATGAAGCCTTTCAGTGCCACTAACTTGAGAGCTCTGGCTGCAGCCCCAAAGCTCGCTATTGCTAACGGTGGCCAGTGCTCTGGCACTTCATAGCTTATCATTTCCAGGACACAGTACCAAGCTCTGCATTCCGTCTACTTCTTGAGCTGCATAAAAGTCTTTCAAGTTTGTTTATTTGGCTTCAGTACGTACCTGCACAGGTCCTATACCTGGCAAAGAAGTGGAAGAACATTGTTTGTTCCATTGTTAGAGCATCATTTAAATCTAATACCTTAAAAAGCAGCAAACAACTTACACAGCAGTTTCAGGCGTCCCAGTTTATTTTTGCTCTTGGTAATTATTTGTGAATGCAAGCTGATCAATTACAGAAAAAAAGTAATCTGTGTAAAAAATTCCATACACTCCTTGTAACCAATCCACAGTACAGCCAAAATCTCTCCAGTACTAGAAAACTGCTTTGGAGATTTCAGCTGTTAAACTAAATATGTTAAAAAAATTTCACCAAGCTCTGACCCTCTGGAAGAATTTTTAGTCTTTTAGGCTGAAAGAACACATCCTATATATAGGTTATGCTGACTTGTACTCTGGAGAGACTTAAGAGATTGGCTCTGATAGATATGGCGCTAATCATTTTTAATGTCTCAGAAGATACTGCAGCCCGGCTATTTTGGGACACCTTTTCACATTATGAGATTCAGTTTCCTTATCCATTTAATCAGAAAAACCCTTTGGAATTCACTTTGAAGTGCTCTGCCTCAGACACTAGATTCTGACAATTAGTTTCCAACCGAAAAACCTAAAAGCATCATTGTTGAAACCTATTTTTTTAAAAAAACTTTCTGAAGTGTCTGCAATATTTGTGCCGAATTTAAAAACCTAAGCAAACTCAATAGCCACTTCAGTTTAACAGAGAGCGTAAGTCACACGCCACTTGTTTCGCACCGTCACCTTAATTCAACACCAAAACACGCTGCATTGACATTATGAACACAAAAACGTCTCATTTAAATAAGTCGTTCTAATGACGGCACAGCACTGCAATACTTAAGATAAGTTTTTTTTTTCCCCAAGCATCACACCGCAGTAGCTCTAGTTCACCAAAATACACGATTCTAGCTAGCTGGATTTTGTGCAGCTTGGACAAGTTGGGAAGGCTGACACAAGCGGAGCAATCCATTTTTCCTATATAAAACAAAACAAGATGCAGTTAACTAGCACCAACGGATCAGCTGAAAGCTACAGTTTGGGTGAAGGCTCCTGGAGGTTCTTTCCTTTATTACCACAGTAACTTCCACATATATTAGTTGTTTCACGCCTTTCGCCTACAAAAGCCAGTCACCTTACATGAAAATAAGCTCTAAGACTCTGCCAGTGATAACACAGAGCCTTGAAATCTGTTTATATTTTTTAAATCAGTCTTTATATCTGTTTAAACAAATAATGCACAGAACCTTATGCTAACTTACAGACAAAAACAAACAAACAAACCCCTCTAGAACATATCTGGGTGTAATAGACCCGAGATCTGTGACTGCTAAGTTCTATATATACACAGCATCACAAATGGTTTTATTCTCCAGACTCAGCCTAGTTACTGTATTTTGCACCCCAGTGTTGCCGCTTCTTGCCAGGGAAGACGACTTCCTGAGAGCTGTGCGCTTCTCCCTGCCCCGAGAGGCCACCGCACAAACAAGGAGCCAAAACTGACGTTGCCGTCGGACTGAGAGGGGAACAAGAAGAGGGACAGCTGCAATACGCTACCAACTGCCCGACGTGAGCTCTTCCCCAGGGACACAGACACTGTCTCTCTCTGAAAGGGTGCAGGTGGGCAAGGGGTCCTTTCCCCTGCCCCAATTAAGGCGGCATATGCGATCACGGTACACCGGTTCACCGCGGTGAAGCTTCAGTAGTGAGAGGGGCAAAGCAGAAGCTTCCCTGGTACAAACCATGGTGACCAGAGTCTGGAACGGAAAGCTCAGCCGTGCTCACTCTCCTCCTGCCCTGACTGACGAGGCTGCAATCAAGTCAGTACTCTGCTCTGACATGGGAAAGTTTCCTGGTTTTACTGTTCTTCACTTTCATCTAAATTTATATTCTGTCAGTTACTCAAGATATCATCTTTAGAAATGTTGCACTTAAACTTGCCTCGTTTCCATTCATAAGGTACAGAAAAAAAATTATCCTTAATTGCATATAAAAACCCACCAGAATGGAAACAGAATTGCAAGACAGCAGATGTTTCTTTCCTAATCAATCAGTATGCAAACAGGAAAAAAAATAATCTAAAGACTCTGTTTGAATGCTAAGTGTAAGCTCTATATAAACTTCAGCTGTATATGTATGCAAGCCATGAGTCAGTGTTGGAAAAAGACAGGTGTGTTTATACATTCAAGAGACAATTCATGCAATACAGCTTTCTATTATTGCTGAATTACAGAAACTGGCAGAAAATTTTGACTACTATGAAATATTCAAATCACATCATATGAATTTGTGCAGTATGTGAGAGAAGTAGTAGATGGAGATACAACACAGCCGAGGTCCCAAAGGAAAAGGAGGTTCTTCAGCGATTGCTGGGCCACTGTGACTGCCTACCAACAAGAATTAGAGAATAGTCCATCCTATTTTAAAATCAAACAAACAAACAAAAAAGCCGCAGTCCCAAGCGTTTCAGTTACTTGGGAAGATGTATGTAGTGCACTGTTGGATACAAAGCTGAAGTCACTGGAAAGACCCATGGTATCTTACTGGGATGTAAGTAACTAGAAACTGGCCGATGTGATCGATATGGGTTAAGAGGTCTCCAGATGCTCCAGCAGTGTGATGAAACTGCTCGTACAGACCTAGAGCAACCTACACCCCTAGACGAGTCTGACTTCTCGTGCAAGCAACGCCCTCCTAGAAGGCAGAATGTCAACCTCTGGCAAGGTACAGAACAGCAAAAGCAGCTTAATAACTTCCTCAAGCCATTTCCAATTACTGACTTCCCAGAAAAGCCTGCAATTATGTCCGGCATACCAAAGACAGACTACCCGTATCATAAGAGACTGCAGCATGGGGATACTGAAATCCTGCAAAGGGAGAGCTCCTGCCCCGTGAGGTTTAATTGGTTTTCTCATTACAGATAACTGTGGCTGAACAAAACAAGCTCTGTGAGAGCAGGGCAGTGCATTTCTCAGATTTAGTCGTCCTGGACAAATGAGAGAGAAGGAGATGTGATATTAGAACTTGAATCTGCCGAGAGATACTGCACAAGAAACCCCACGTACAAAGCTTGCCCTGCAGGACCTTTCTCTGCCTGCCACAGAGAAAACCAGAGATTAACCTCTCAAAGCCTAGTGAGCTACTTCTCCCCAGAAACTTCAGCTTTATTACATGTTGTGTTTTAAATGAGCTAGTAGAAGCCATAGCGATAACTCAGGATAGTTTGTTCTCTACTTGTAAAAAAAAAAAAAAAAAAAGTATTAACCTCATAGCAACATAAACAAACAAAAAACCTTCCTTTTTTCTTTAAGGTAATTCCACTGCATTGGCAAATTCCTGATTTCCATAATGTGATGCCAGCTTGGAAGTACTTAACTGCTAGCCAGTTGCGGAGGCCTGTCCAGCAAAATAAATAAGTAAAACTGCACTACAGCACTACAACTCCAGTGTTGATAATTTGTGGTGCGATACTTCCTAATTCACCAGAACACAGCCCAGCCCAGACGCAGCAGAGAGGAGCAAAGAACAGTAGGTTTTCAAACAGCAACCAGATCAGAGTAGCAAGAGGGAATTCTATGCTTCATGTGATGCCAATAAAAGACTTACAGGGTTGTGAACTTCATCTGTTGAATGATGAACTGCCCACCAGTCAGACGTCCACTCCCAGGCATTTCCTACAATGTTGTACAAGCCGTACCCATTGGGAGGAAAAGCAGTGACCTACGCAAGATATGGAACACAAGTACCAGTTCTGTAAGGCACTCAACATGAAAGTCAGTTTTTAATCCTGAAGATCAGTCTGCCAAAGGCGCATTTGTCTTTACTAGGAGCCTTCACATCTCAGAAGTAGGCACCAAATTAGTAGTGCAGAACTGTAACGCTTTTACATACTCCATTTAAATAAAACAGAATGAAAGAATGAACTATTATCATCCTCAGTGTTCTCAGCACCACATTTCCGCTATGGCACAGAGCGTCTTCTCGTTGGTTCTGGAGACTGATCCTCTAAAGAGAGGCACTGTTTGACCAACAGACACAGACCCACACATAGCATTACTGTTCCAACCTCCACGCCCATGCTTAAAACCTCCGGATTCCCCTGTCCATCGAAGAAAAACAAGGATGGCTGTCAACTCACGGATATGCAGACTTCTCTGCTGCTGAAACTTTTTGGACTTAAACTACCATTTAATACTTCATTTACACCCTTGATTGCCTTAAAATTCCACTCCATTGTTTGCCATACTAGACAGGCTCAATCTTTCCAAAAAGGGACGTTTCATTTCTCTTAAACTATTGCACAATTTTTGTGCCTCAAGAACAACTACACAAAAAATGAGAGTTCAAAAAATTGCAATGCCAAAAGTGCAGGCAGAGAGTATTTCAGCATTGGACTATAAACTGACTGGAAAAGGGAAAAAGAGGTCAGTTTGAGAGGAACTAAAAGTTAAAATGAAAGTAATCTTCACTTTTCAATTAGCTTTTAAAAAGTGTCCCTTGGTAATACTCAAGCCCGCAGTGACATATACCGTAACTTTAAAAATCTAAAGGTGAAAGAATACCAGAATGGAAATCAGCCATGGCTCATCGTGCGGAACACAGACCTCAGTTTTAGGAAGACTAAGCTCATTTCCATATGATTAATTCACTTTGAGACTTACACATTTCACTTACAGGTGCAGTTCCTTTGTATCCATCTTCTGCCGTGTTATTAGTTGGGAACACTCCCTGCCAGATATTGGCATAATGTTGACCTTTTGGCTGAAGCTTGTTGCCCCATGGGAAAAGTCTATTGAAAGACATACAGCAAAACAGTTGTCAAGCACCTTTTTTAATTATTATTTTTAATTTAAAAAAATGAGACACCCCCCCCTTCCTCCCCACCCTACCCAGGAGAACCATTTGTGTTCCAGTTCCACTTGCACCAACATCTAGCAGGTTTTCCAGGAGAGCACGGGTTTGTGCGTGGAGGAGGGAGAGGCAGCACAGCCCTGTGCGGTGTGTAGTCCGGGATGACTTAAACCCGTTACTCACCTCACCTTCCCCTCCTCCCCAAGCCCACAGGCAGATAACAGATGGATCCAGCAGCCCTACAGCTGCTGTGCAGTGATGCAGTTATTCCTAAGCTCTTCTGCAACTCGTTGGGCCTTCGCACTAAGGTCCTTCGCTACACCTTTCACCTGCAACAGCAGCAGTCCTGGGTCTTGGCATTTTGTCACATCTCCCCTCTCTTGGGGTCTCTGCATTCTCCTCCCGTTATAGAGTTCAGATTACAATATACCATTTAGGTATTCAGGGAAATTCGCTTAGCTAAAGGGATCTGTTCAGAGTAAGTCAGTGTTATATTTACCACAGATGTGCATACGACGCAAGAAAAAGACATTGAGGGTAATAAAAACCCACACAACTCCTCCTTATCTCATAAATACCAGTTTTAAATATTTATCAGGGACACATCTGTGCCAGGTACCTATTCTCAAGGCCCCCCCGACAGCTGTATTCCCATTCAGCCTCAGTCGGTAATCGTTTCCCTGCCCAGGTGCAGAACGCCACAGCATCATTCCAGGAAACGTGAAGAACCGGATGATCCATTCTGGGGAACAAAATAAATAGGACAAGATCATCAGCAGAGCTAGGCAGTCCCACAGCTATATAGCACAAGCACTTTATGAAACCCTTTTAAGAGATGGCCACAAAGGATTGTGAGGAAGTTCACAGTTCAGTTACAACTGGACAAGCTATGGGAGCACTGTTTCGGAAAATAAGCTATTTAAAGAAAGACAGCAAGCTACTAGTAGATGCTGGATGGGCAATGCAGCCAACAGAGGAAAAAAAAATTAAGTTCTGTTTGTCTCCTCATGCTTTTATGTGCAGCTCTATACAGTTAACAAAGACATTTGTAGCTTGTGCTTTCTCACCTTCTCCCCTCAGACACCCACTGCACCCAGGAGCCAGAGAAGAACCACCAATACACTGGCTAACGTGGAAACGTAGGTGCTCAGAGACCCAAAGGAAGACACCAAAAGCTTGCAGCATCGTTCCTCCTTGCTAGGCTGGTTTAACAGCATCTTAACAAGAAGCCAAAATTCTCAATAGGAAAGTTTACATTGCAATTGAATGGCGAACGTTCTTCTCTTCCCTGCACACTCTGCTCTTTGCTGCAGATTCTTTCTCTGCTGTCAGTTGTGGGTTTTTTTAGGGAGAGGTGAGATAAGAAAGCATCCTTACTCCTCACAACATCATCTTTTGCAGTACCCCATCCAGGAAACAGTGAACTGCAGAAATTTAACAAAAAAAGAATTTTTCTTTGGGTGTTTTAAGCAGTCGAGTTTACACAGGTTTGGTTCCAGGACTGCCCTTACAATGGTGACCTCTTTTTCCAGAAAAAAAAAAAAAAAAAAAAAAAAAAAAAAAAAAGACAGAAACAATGCCTAATCATTCTTGTCACAGGGATCCTCCCTCCCCATCCAAGCCTCAACAGACCAAGATGCTTCAAGATCTGAGGGTACTGATCCATAAGACACATACAGAGGATTTCCTGTTAACTTGCCTCTCCTGCCTCATTTAACATCGTGTGCCTCCTGGTCCATTAGGCTACTTCCATGTGGCAAGTTCACTAGCAGCTGTACTACGTTAGGTTTGTGCCATACTTCTGCAAGACTAGATTGACATGGCGGGTTTCCAACTCTTACCTGCTGACTGTGACCTAAATTTCTCTGTCTCCCCCTAACAACGCCTCCTGATATTATCTCTATTTTTGCCTCAGATAATTCTTTCATTGCCCTTGGAGAACAGACAACGGACTTGTTACTAAGCAGTTCAGCCATCAGATGATGTTACACTAATGTAGCCCTGTCCTTAGAGGACTCAAAAACATGCCAGCATCTACTAGATCTAGGCTAGAGAGTCCGACTTGATTTCAAACAGCAGTTTTGAAACTTTAACTAGTTGATTAAGCAGCTAGTGCCAACTTCATTGCCACCTGCCTAGCGAGAGCAAGAGAAATGAAGACAGTCACATCTAAGTTAGCATACAGTAATTAACATATCCAACTACAACAACGGCTTTCAACGTGTGCAACCCAGAGCTAGTTCTGCAGTATCCACAAAAAGCACTTGAGAAAAACGAAGCCGTTTCATTTGCTAGGCATAAAATTCATTCCACTTCTGAAATGAAAGAGATCATATAAAGAAATGGATCAGCAACTTCCAAGGTTGATGCCAGCAAAGCGTGGCGCTAACTACAGGCTAAGAAAAAACACAGTTTTCCAAAGCATTTAAAGCTTCTAGATAACAGTCACAACTGATTTTCCAGAGTAATCAGCCCGCAAAGTCAGAATACACTGAATGGCACAAAACTCTGCTGCCAGAGAGACAGGTCTCCACGTCCCAGATGGAGGACACACTACAGGGACTCCTAGAGGACGCATGCAGCTAATATTTAGTCTTCCTCTCCACAACCAGATCTGCACTGAACGCTCTAAAGTTGCTGATCCTCTAAAGACCTACTCTGTTTCACTGCTAATGTATAAATGTGAATAGAAAACACAGAGGCACATTTGAGCATGGTCTCTTTTTCCCTTGGGTGGGAAGTGCTTATAGACCTTTTTGAAACACTGCTATGCCATTGACCATACGACCACTGAATATTGCGTACAGTACACTAGGAGATGTGAAGATAGTTGCAGAAGCAAGCAGGTTAATAATTAAAAAAACCCTTTCTTGCACCTCCATTTCTAGTCCAAGTTTACAGGCGTGTTTACAGGCACTGTGTGTAATAACTGAATGGCCATTCACGGCTTACCTGTTGGAGATATTAGAGTCAGGACCCTCAGGGTGCTTCCAGTTGGCTCCCTTCACAGGCAACCACCAGGGAGCAGCGGCAACCTGAAAAGGGACAAGAATGGCCAGGGAAGAAGACCTGAATTCCCAGCTAAAGGCTATTCTGAAAAACCACCATGTGACAACAGGCTACAAAGCTTTTACACACAGCTCATGGCTCTGCCTGCAGCCAATCGACCGATTACGTTCCAAATCATCTCTGACGAACTAACACGATCGTTTTATCCACATTACAATACTGCTGGCCAGGGAACAGCACTAAGAAAATACCACCAAAAGCAAGCGAGAGAGAGACTGAACCTCGAGCATACTTTTCTGAAGTACTGCCCTCTGGCTGTCTCTCCTTCCCTTCTACGTTTTCTCACCTGCAGGTCTGACACAAAGCACAGTTTATTCTCTTTGAAGGCACAGCCTTCAGCACACTGCCTGTGGTGGACCAGACTGCCCTCAGAAATTTTCAATGATAGTTCTTCACCTCTGAAAACATATGCCAAGAAAATTCAGATGGTAATAGTTGCAAGAGGTCATCTGGAACATTACAGTTTTACTCGATTCTTTTCCAACAGTATGCCCACAGTCCACTTCAACCAGCTAACCTCCTGGGCTCACTTCAGTCTGACACATACTGCAGAGATTATTTAAAAAAAAAAAAAAAAAGACAGTTTTGGCTTAAAGAGAATTTTCATCCGAATTATTTGCTCCCTAGACTCAGTGTTTTGGAAAAACTAAAACAAAATCCTGATGACATCATTTAACTAGGGTCAAAACACACACCTTGAAACACATTTGCTTTCCAGTTAATTAACTGAGTAAGCTGATATTCAATTATTTGCTATCAGCTTCCAGAAGGTGGAGACAGAAGAGCCACAGGAGTTAAGCGAAGCTTTTTTTCCTTTTCCAGTTGGTTTGCTGAGCAACATCAAGCAGACAAAATACTCTGTAACAACGCAGGCATCCAGTACTTCGCTCTAACCAAGAGTCTCAAATTTGGTTCTGCAATGCCAAGGAATTATTCCTGGGATACATTCATTAAGGATTTCTTCTATTAAGTTTGCTTCAAAGCTGAGAAGGTCAGTGCGCAGCATGTTTAACTATTCTATTCTGATTCACATTCACCTAGAAATACTTATTTTGATAATAGGTCCTTTCAGAAAATTGAGGCAAAAAACCCCACTTCTGCTAACCATCAATAGCGTTTTCTTCCAGCAGCTCGAGTGCTTGCTTCCAAAATACTCCTATTACAGAGAATTTCCATAATGAACAACAATCGGAGTAAATAAGCCTCCAGTTCTTTAGGAGTTAAACAATATACCAGCTGGTTCAGCCTGGAGTGAGGAGACCCAGGTGCTACTCTAATAGTGGCCTACAGAACAACCCTCAGCAACTTCTGCCCTCTCTACTGCCCCTCAGCTTTCCCCGCTCATGGGATGGCAAAGGGAAGATGTAGAATATTTCTCTGCATCGTGGTGCCAAACCAACTTTGTAAAGCGTTATACGCACAGGTAGGAACTGTGCCAAGAGTGTTATCCTTTAACTCACCAAATCCTTCACAGGAAAGTCAAAGAGTAAGTCACTGAAAGCTGGAACTCAGGAGACAGCATCAGTCCGGTCAAACAATTTTAACAGCACTTCTAGGAGAAAAGTGCATCCTTCAACAGCAACAAGCATTTCATATGTAATTACATGTATGTGAGAGAAAAAGTTACCTATGACAAACATAAGTTAAGAAAAACTCTGGTCCAAATTACACATCAGATCCTTCATTTGAATGTTTCATTAGGAAAATAAACTGCAGTGCCTAAGAAATAGAAATGCTGCTCATTTTTCAAGCATCTGATCAATCTATGCTGTAACAGCTCCCATGACAGCTCTTCACTCTTCTCCCATCATCACATACAGATTTTGCCTACAGCGCACATCTGGGTACCTTACCTAAAAGTTCATTTTAAGTCAATAGCAATGCTGGACTAAAGCTGCAGAGTTGTTGCCTTATGCTCAGCTGAAGAGCCCACAGCTCTTTGTGAGCTCTAAGCAAAAGCGCCGGAATCCCTAAACTCGCTGCAGGACTCCTCCAGGCTGGGAAGCCATCCACACGGGGGTTTCTGGTGCTTGCTCTTCCCAAGCGAGCAAGAAGACATCGGCGTTAAGTACAAAAGAAATAAAGATGCCGTCAGCAGCTTGCTGATGACTGAGACGTTCTGTCCAAGTGCTCTCCATCTAAATGGGACCCTTCAGGCATACTACTAAAATAATGACATTTCTTAAAGATCCTGCTTTATGATCTCCGTAGCAGTACAAGCACATAAATCGACAACACCAACCACATAATTCTGGCTCAGCATCTAACAAAGGCAGCACCATTCTCCCCACAAGTGGAGCCCATACCCTTTTGAAAAAAGCATGAAAAGTATTTGATCTCCTTCTAGAAACTACGGCTCTGTTAACAAGCATTCAAACCCAAAGATGGTATCTTCATTCAGAGAGATACCCCACTCAACTCTCATAGCACTAAAGCCTCAGAATGACCAAGCTGCCAAACAGATACTTGAGCAAATAGGCTTAAGAGTAGTCTGATTTAACCAACTCCTTGTGTATTTTGAGCCTTAACCTTTAATCTATACTCAAGATAGGACAGAAATCCAAAGTCAGAATTTCATAGCTCTTTAAGGAAAATAAGAGAGCCACAGTACCATTTTCCAAAGGTTCTCTGTGAATCTGAAAGATCACGAGTAAGACTTCATCACGATAGTTTTAAGAACAACACATTTTTGTAAATTAAAATGCTGGTTTGTGGATAAAAGTCTCTGCAGGAGACTGCAAAGACTGACGCTTTAGAAGACTTTAATTTTGGAAAACATTTTTGTTATGCAAAAGAAAAAGCAGATGCTTTCAATCAGAATGGTTTATTTTAAACCAAGAAAAATATAATCTCTCCACATGAGAGCACTACGTGTGCACGTCTTCTGTTTCGGGCTCTGCTGAACTGAATACCAAATGGCTGCCAGTCTTTGCAGAACACCCAGATCTTTAGAGAGGTTACACATATAGTACTAGGACAGTGATAACTGTGATAAACTACGTACAGCCTTCAATAATTAATTGGAAACTAATCTAAGTCAGCCACTGACACCAGTGAGCACACACCAAGACGCTCCTTCCAAAAGAAAGTCATGTACCTGAAATTTACAGTCCTTTCAAAAAACTTCTCAGAAGTCTTTAAAGCTTTTAATTGCTCTAAATCCAATTAGTAGGAGAGCTAATTAGACAGAGATATTACAACATCACAGTTAATACAGCAAAGCCCTCCCCTTGCCACTAATGAACTTAGTTACTTTCACAATGCTTAGCGTTCTCATGCTTCACTCCAAAGCGTGTGTTCCGTAGACTGGCAGCAGATTCGTTTGGTAAAAATAGCAGCATATGCTGCTGAATAGATCTTGAAGAGATACCGAATTAGAGGACAATGTCTCCTTCCTTTTGATTAACTCTTTACAGCACAGCCTGTCACTCGTAACAGAACGGGTTAAACGTAACTGCTCTGCAAATGTTACACAACTGCCTGGATGTATAAGGAAACGCAGCTCTAGGAGCAAAGCACATTTCAGAGGCAGAAACGCTCAATGCTTGTT
This sequence comes from Ibidorhyncha struthersii, assembly GCA_013398815.1. Classification (NCBI taxonomy): domain Eukaryota; kingdom Metazoa; phylum Chordata; class Aves; order Charadriiformes; family Charadriidae; genus Ibidorhyncha; species Ibidorhyncha struthersii. The sequence continues at coordinate 780,831 of VZSZ01009377.1, read as the reverse complement.
TTGGTCTGATCCAGCTGAAACCTTGGATTATCCAGCACTCTGCTCCAGGATTAAACCTCAAGAACTCACTGTTCTGTTTATCACAGACCCATAGCACTGTGTAGGAAAGAGAACGTGATATGACAACACTGGGAAGATATACTAACAGTTAACTTCGACCTACAAGTTTTCCACTCAAATGAAGCAATTTGCAGAACTGAAGCCTACGCTCCCACTATCAGCCTGCAGAAAATTCAAAATTTTAAGTATTCAGTTTTCAAAGTAAGCTGGGATATCCGAACTTTAATTGCTCCATTAACTGATGATTTCATCACTTTCAGGCTACTTTACAATTATCTCGAAGAAAATTCCTTCCTAAACATACATACAAAAAATGAAAGGGGGAACATCAGGAAGGTCAGTTTCTTTGTCAGGATTACACTGGCACTGCAAGAGCAGTAGGGGAATACCCTTAAAAACACACACTCAAAACCACCAAAACCCCCAGTCAATAACCATGAAAACATTTGTATTGGTCTTGCACCTAATATGGCACTGACCACATTAGATAAACACAACTCCCCGCTTCAGCTCCAAATTTTAAGTTCAAATCACATTTATATATTAGAGGAATTACCAAAAATAAACTCAACGGAGTAGCTAATCTTGGCTCTAATTCCATTTCTAACATGCAGCAAATCACTTGAAATAACAAAGCTGTAGATTTTAACCTTGTCAGGCCCATAAGATGATGAGAAATTCATGCTGTTGTCCAGACATGTAGCACCAAAAAAAAAAAAAAAATTTTTTTTGATGTGCTACAGCACTATAATGCTATTTCAATATAATAAGGCCTACATACACGAGGTCAAGATAAACATCTGGAAGAAGCAAAAGCTATTGCAGAGTAAGATCTTTAGCAATTTAGGATTCAACCGTCTGAAAAGAGATTTTTCTGAGGGAAAAGTAGTCAAAGTCTGGGAAACACTTCAGGAATCATTTATTAGGCAGTGGGTTCTTAAAGACACGCACACTTCAGTTTCTGAAGCAGACTTAATAGGTTACCACTTGGTTGAATCAGACTGTGTTAAGCACTGTACATCTTTGATTTGCAACAGCATCTTCTTGGCTGCAAAAGGAATGTGCATGTAGGCTGGAAGCAGGGAAGTTATGAAGCATTCTCTGGGAAACAAACCCAGTGGCCCAAACACTCTCATGGCTAACATTGGTAAGATGTGAGAAAAAAAAAAAAGTTATACAGTAGAGAATATAATTTTTGGATGAGGTTTTATTTTATCCATGTAAGGCAGATACACATAAATCTCTGTCAGTTTTTCCTCCTCTAAATCATATCCTAAACCCTGAACCACTGATTAATGGACTACTGAAGAAAGAGGCAGGCAGAAAATAGAACATTTTTAGTAGGGCAGGGAGTTTAAGAAATAAAAATAATTACTCTGCAACAGATGAGCCACTGTCATTTTCCCCTCAGAGACCACAAAGAAATCACATTAACTGTGGTCCTGGTCACAAGTAAATTTACACCTATTTTTCTAAGTAGCATTAGCACACCTTTCCAACAGCCCTCAAAAATGTCTTCTCACTAAGATTCAGGGCAGAGATCTCTCTCCCACCTTCCACACACAGCTCCCAAGTGCACATCACTACAGCACCTCCTTCCCTCCGCTCCGCCAACCAGGCACTGCCAGTCACAGAATCACAGAATGGTTTGGGTTGGAAGGGACCTTAAAGACCATCCCCCCTGGGCAGGGACACCTCCCCCCAGCCCAGGTTGCTCCCAGCCCCGTCCAACCTGGCCTTGAACACCTCCAGGGATGGGGCAGCAACAGCTTCTTGGGGCAACCCGCACCAAGGGCTCACCACCCACACAGAAGAGAATTTCTTCCTGATATCTCATCTAAATCTCCCCTCTCCCAGTTTGAAGCCATTCCTCCTCATCCCCTACATGTCCTTGTAAGAAGTCCCTCCCCAGCTCTCCTGGCTCTTCTCTTCTCCAGGCTGAACCCCCCCACCTCTCCCAGCCTGTCCTCCCAGCAGAGGGGCTCCAGCCCTCGCAGCATCTCCGGGGCTTCCTCTGGCCCCACTCCAACAGGTCCATGTCCTTCTGATGTTGGGACCCCCAGAGCTGGGGTAACGTTAACCTCCACCTGCCTGCAGAAGCGGACCATGGCTATGAACAGATCAGCCGAGCACTGGAACGGCGATTCAGCAGTCCCAGACATCAGCAAGCAGCAGCTATTCTGGGCTGCTGCATCAGCACAGCTCTCAGGGGACATGTACCCATGCAGCTTTTTGGCCGGCTGTTGTCACCACCTTCGTGAAGTCCTGCTCTCGGTCAGAGGGGGAAATCAGGGGAGTGCAGAGACAAAGCTCAGCCCTCCTGCGATTCAGCTCTGCAGTCAGACTCAGAACACACCACACCACGAGGGGCAGTTTGAAACAAGCCGGAGCCACGGAGTGGTCCCACTCGATTACCAAGCCATTTTCCAAGTGCAAGGAAAAGCCCTCCTGCAGATGGACGCTCCCTGTTCACCTTCACCAGTCTGCAGCTCTGCTTCTCCTTTTTATCGGCGCACTGAAGACGGCACGAACATGACCTATTTCTATGCAGTACATCATCTCTATAGCAACAGGCTTGTGTTTAAGTTGAAACAGCTGTAACCGAGTCAGGGAGACACTGCAATGTAAATAGTGTGGAAGGGAATACAGCTTCAAGGCTCAAGACAAAGACTACTTCTCTCCTAGCCAGTTATCAAGGTTGTCATAGTAGCTACGTAATGGAGTCATAATCAGCATATGCAGCTATAATTCATATTTGTACTTGAAAATATCTGCAGAGAAGAACAAACCTTCTATAATTATGTACATAAACTGAACTGAAACATGATTGTCAAATTCTCCACCAAATCAGTAATTAAGCACACTGAAACAGCTTAGAAGTAGACAGTTGAGTATTTTTTCCAGAAGATAACTAATACTTGATGTTACCAGCTTCTGCAATGCTAATGCAAGTCCCATGCTATTTATTACATCAATTAAGAGTCCAGCTCCCCAAAAGCTCTAATTACAGAAGAAACTGTTTTCATTCTTATTTTCTAAGGTTTCTAGCCTCCCTCATTCGCTCAGAAATGAAAGCAACAAGTGGTTTTTGTTTAATATTGAACACTGATATTGTTTGCCTTGAATTCCAGTATTTTAAATTAGTTTGAAATTGCAATACTACAAAAAGGAAAGGCAGCAGCTTTATAGAATAAGAATAAATATACATGAAGTCATCCGTTAGAGAAAAGATTTCAGACTTAATAGGAAGCTAGCACTTTACTTTTACAAAGGGACCTTTTCCTTTGCATAAGGAAAGATCATTGAATCTCATTCAAACAGTGTAACATAGCTGTAAAAACAGCTATGTCAATCCTCCAAGAAAAATAAGCAAGAACATTTGATGCTAAAATCCAGTGAGATTTATTAAGTGCAAGTTTTGGAATCCAAAGAAGCTTCTTTTGAGGAACTGATATTCCTGGTGAGTTCCATCTCTGGAAGTCTATTTTTCAGCCACCATCTAAATCTGCACTCAAGCTAGTAATTTTTTCCAATAACCAAATGAATATGAACTTTAAGAAAATGAGGCGTGCAGGGATGTATCTACAGCCTGAGGCACAAGCAATGCCTGCTTTGAAGTTGTAGTTTATACTGATAAGTATGGACTTAATATTACTGGTAATTCCCAGTGAGAGATGCTTCCTGCACGTTGTTCTTTGTCCCAGTAGTGGGAGTACAGCATAAGATCGAGATTAGCAGTTCAATAGCTCCATCTTCCCAACTCCTTCTAGGGGATAAGCGAAACACCTGTAGCTGCAAGAAATAGGCTCACCTATCTCTTCCTCTGATTTCAGTTTCCTCTCTGAAAAAGCAAAAGGCATGTGTGGTATAGGTGAAATTTACCCTTAAAGTAACAAGTGTATTTGTAAACTTCTGCTTATGCATCATCCTATGTATGTTGACGTTTTAACACTATTAGACAAAGTATACAATAACCCACCTGCTCTCCTTTCAAGCCACAGATAAGGAAGTTATTATTGGATGCTGTACGAAGGCGCATCCAGTTACTCCGCAGTAACCACTGCAAACAGTAGCACTGCTATCCTACCTATAAACATTGCTCCTTTCATTAGGCATTTCACATTCTTATTTCAAATAAATAATGTTTTCATTATTTTTAGAATGGGCCTGCGCCCCTTGAGTTACAGGCTAGAGGCACTGCTATAAATAGGTAAATTACACGGCTCAAGACCACTGCAGAGGTTACCATACAAACAGGGATGAAAGTAGCATCCAACAGCTCTAGACTGACCAGAACTCCTTAACAGCATTTGCTCAAGTCTGCTAATGAACTAATTTCATTCCATTCTCAGACCAAAAATTCAGTACCTCCTAAGGACAAATGAAGTACACAAATCTGTACACTTTCAGTCTCTTCATTGCAGAATTTATCTGGCCTAGAAGCAAAAATTAATTTTGCTATCTTCTACAAGCCAAGAATAAAAACGTTCCCACTACTCTCCAGTGAGCAAATCTGATTTACGCTGTTCTGCGGTCTCGGTAAGTGCTATCCTGTTTACTTTTGCCATGGCAGCTGCACTGCAAGTGAAACTCTTGCAGTTATTTGCAAGAGCTCTCAAATGCCCTCACTGGCAAGCACGCCTCAGTACCTTCTCATTTCATAGACAATCCCCATGCTTTTTGCTCTAGGATACATTAAAATGCCATATAAATGGCATTTTACAATGCCATGGAATAATAGAATTGGGCATGCATTTCCCCCCTCTCTACTTCCTCCTTAACTCCGTCGGGGAGATAAAAGAGCAGGAAAACGGTTTCATCATAAAACAACAACAGTAAAATCTCTACATTTTAAGCTTTTTACGTTTCCCCAAATTCTCTCAAAAGAGAAGGAAAGAAAAAATAACTCCAAGTGCCAAACTATTGGCAATTCCAGGCTGTGTTTTATCTATAACATCTAAACCAAAGGCCAAGTACGCAGGAAAGGCCATAACTTTATAGCTGTAATAGATGCAGCAATTAGTAGCTGGTTTTAATCTGCAAGTCTGAGAACTGATTTTAATATGTGAAGCTATCAAAACTTGTTAGGCCCACACAAAACGTTTTGGTTTCAAAGGACCTTCCACCCTTGCCCTAGAAAATCCTATTTTATTTGAAAAAGTCCTCGCCCATTCTATCAGTAACCCCCTCATCTGTTACAGTGCTAAATTTTTGCTCTCTGCCATGTTACCACTGCAAACTTAGAGGCCAAAATTAAAACTCAAGTTCCCATAAATCTAGAACAATTCAATTATTGGCTGTTACACCCCTTTTTACTGCTTCCCTTCCAGAGGAGGGTTCGGTCCAACCTACATTCCTGCAGCAGTGGCTATCTGGGAGACCACCTCACCTCCAGGAAACGCACACCCAAAGCTCCAACAATTATTCTACGTGCTAAGCTGGTTTGCTCCTGCATTAGCTTTCACCAGCCCCACCTCTGTTCTAATTGAGCTGTCTGCTTCCTTTCAGGGCCTATGATAAATTTGTCTGGTTTAAGAACTGGAGAAGCCAAAGTGGCCAAATAGAGCAAAACCCCCAGACACTTTGATCTTCTCTGTGGCTGATTATTACAATCTGCTGATGCAAACCCACTTCATGCAATTTGCACTTTTTTGGATTACATTTGAACGGTTACACTGAAGTAGCCAAGGTTTAAAAAGTGCTTACTTTTTTTTTTTTTAAGCAATTGAATAGTATTAGATTCCTTTCACCATTTTTTCCCCAGCAGACACTAGTAGAATTTAAACATTTTGGGCAATGTAACAAGAAGCTAGTTTTTATTTTCTATTGTTTAATTTAAGCTTACAGATCCCTAGGAAGAATTTGCTTTTGCAGAACCCTTGAAGTCCTTGCCCCGTAGTCGGGATGCTTTTGTGTCTTAGCAATAAGAAGTTTCTTGCAAGTTGTCTATAGAAACTTGTTTCTTGAAGGCATGATCTGTAGAAAACTGCTAATGCATTTTATTAGTTTCAATTAGCCGGGATAAGCATGGCCCGCACAGAATTTGGCTGTCTGGGAAGCAGTCGGGCTACATTACATTCTAACACCACATCCCCATGGCTGATGCTTCCCTCCCCTGCAACTGGAAGATGCTCGTTTGCTCCGGTCTACAAACTGCACTGCCACAAAATCCAAAGACTTGCAAGGCAACTAAGGTCTGCGCAGTACTCTCAACATTTATAACCTCACACAGAAAACGCATAGCAGACCAACAATTTGAGAGGCAGAAGCATATACAGACAAAATTCTAAGCTGTACTTCCAGTCAGAGTTCTCTTTCCAGCGGTACCACCGAGCTGCCTTCTGACACCTTCTCCTTGCAGACAGAAGTTCCTTGCTAAGAGTTGGATTTCGTGGTATGTAGCTGGTGAGGAGGCAGGCAGACAGGAGGAAGAAAAGCAGCTGCTAGTTTTTTTCACCTCACAATATTACCATGTTTTAGAACATAAGTTTGTCCACAGCATCAGCATAAAGAAGTGCCAAACTAAAAGGTAGTCACTATTCTCCAGATCACTTTACCAAAATAATTAGTATAATCTTTCTCTGTGCCTATTCCCACAATGCCCTGCATGCTAGCAACTCACAAAATGACCTAATAATAAATACTGGAAACATGGCAAAAGGACAGTCTCCTAAAGTTTACTTTTAACAAATACAGAAAGCCTTCACGAAGAAGCAGCCAAAAAGACCAGTTTGGGCTCCATTCCAGCTCTCTGGCATAATACTTGTTCTGTTAGCATTACAGCCAACACTTTCAAATTTGGCTGACACACCCAGGAAAGTGGCTCCCAACACTCCGTATGTGTTTACACAAATAGCCAAGACTGAGCTTACACCAGCATTCTTAGGGGTTGTTTGTTTGTTTTAAAACAGAGAGCCTTGATTTAGGGATTTCTGCATCACAGAACTAGGTCAGGAAAGAGTATTTCTTAATACCAACTGTTGTGAAGATGAGATGAGCCCATCTGCATTTATTCTACCTTCAGCATCAGTTTGGTAGTATTTGGGAAGTCCAATTTAGTCTTCTTATACTTCACAGTACACAAATGTTAGTCCTGAATTAAAAGATAAACCATTTTTGTAATCTTCCTTTCCTTGCAGTAGAAAACAAACCCTCACATTTTTTGCCAGGCATTCACGGCACACATTCACAAAGGGCTTCTTGAAACCTCCCATCTATCAGTATGCCCCTTGAAGACAAAAATCGAACTCTACAGACTTCCACCCTCAACCAAGAGCATCATTTATATAGAACAATGAATATTCACTACTCTAAGTTATTGCACCACGCACGTGGAAGAAAAAGTCTTTGTGCAATAAACTATTTTGGAGAAAATTAAATTACTAAATACTAAAGCCCTAGATTTCTCAGTTGCTTTTCATAATAAATATTAATCCTCCAAACTCCTGAAGTTGTACCTGGGATCAAACAGTGCGCATAAGTAAAACCTTGTTACTAACTAAAAGAATTTCATCTCAGACTGTCCCAACTCTGCTTATCTAGCATCAGAAGGTGCAAAAGGTGGCAAGAAAGAGTTGTGCTCCTCTATAGGTGCAATTTCGCTTTACACTTATGTCTAACTGAACTATTGCGAAAAGATGTAGTTTCAGTCCTGTTGCTACCTTATCCCTGCCGTGTGTACATCCTGCTTCCCTGGGTTGATTCGAGCAGTTGCAGAATGAGCCAAGTTAGCTTCACTGATCCAAAAGAAAATTAACCAAAAAAGCAAAGAAATTCCCATCCAGAGTAAACGCAACTTGAAGCCACACACCTTGCCCAAAATTGCTACACTATGCACATCAGAATGCTTCACTTCTAAGACCTTTTTAAAGGCATGGGACAAGAGATCTGGAAACACAGTGTGTTCATCAGACCTGAGAGGATAATTCCGATGGGAAGGGACCTCTTTTCCAAACTTCTGCTGAAATCAGATAAATTCACCCAGGAGATGAAAAGACATAATCTGCTTACTGTCAGGAGCAGCAGAGATTAAGTGACTTGTTAAGGTTAAGGAGGAGGTAAATGAAGCCTAAGAAAGGCTCAGCAACACATTCACAACAGAAAACGAGGAAGAAGGGTGCAGGAAAGCTTCACCTCTGAACTTTTCGTTATTTTTAAACCAATATTCACTTCCACTCAACAGGAAAACTGGATCAGCTCCAGTTTAATCAGCACTGCAGCTACCAGGGTCACTATGTAGCTCTAGCAAGATGAAGCAAACTGAAAAACCAGCAAGGCATACAGGATCTTCTAGAGAGATGCAGGAAGCACAGTAAACTTAAGCCATTCACAACATAATGAATCTTATAGACTTAGGTCTGCCATAGAAATGACAGTTCTTTGGAATATTTGCCTCTAGTTAACCTAGAAAAAGCACTTATGCAAGCATCGCTACCATAGCGGATACACACATTATGTTCATTTTCTTAAATCGGTAGGATCCAGAATTTACCCACTTTGGACGTAAGACTGCATTGGTAGAGCGTGCCAGTCACATACACACATGCTCTTGGAGCCAGAAGCACTCCTGTTCTTTGCCTAAATAGCACATTGCTCAGTAGAGCCACTACTGACATCTGAATTTCCAAAGCACCACTGCATTACACGTAATACAAATAAACAGCCTTTATCTGCACCACTTACTACAGTCCTAAATATCTCTCATTTAGGAGGCAAAAAAAAAGACAAGAAGGGGTTGATACTAACTTTTGCTAATCAGGAACAGTGTTTTTTAATTGTTTGTTTGTTTAAAAACGAAAGAGACCAGAGAGTAGACTGTAAATCCTCCATGCTTGAGGGAGTCTATTATTCTAGACCAAACACTCCTCCATAAACCCCATTTTTGTACATAGCTTCGGGAACCTCACACAATTTAGATATTACTGCCATAATTGCTAACACATCTATGCCAGTGATCGCTAAGTAAGTTTTACCCCGCTGTGTTACTCACTGCCTGGTGGATGTCAGCCTTCACTTCTTCACTCAGCATTCCCTCAAACACAAAGGAATCGCCAAATTTCTCTGCCTATGGAAAGAACAAAAGATTCAACCATATTATCAAAGGAATGTTATTCTTAAAATGGCTCTCACATTTAAAGCTTTATCTTATCGCGGATAAGGAAATTCTAATAGTAATTTTGAGTTCTCTTTCAAGGAAGCTATTTTGGAAAAGAAGAGCAGGCATTTTATCTCTGGATGTCGTTCTTCAACAGCCACTGGACAGATGGCAGCTCACAGAGCTTCTGCAAATGTTTTTACTTCTATTAATTAAAAATGCAGTTCAAATTGTCTCAACTGCTTTAAAATGGTACAGTCAATCTAACATTCAAGGGCATATTTAATTTCTCTTATTTTTCCTTTGGGAATCACAATAAAAGACTTCAGCCTTGTCACTTACTGCTCCTTCATCATCACTAGCACCATGTTTTAAAGTGCTGTTGCTATAACCGTATAAAAGTTTAAAGTAACCCAATCACTTGGCTAGCATTATATGAAGCCAAAGGAAACAAAAAATACAAATCATTTCAATGAATCACAGTACACGATACCAACATAGGGTTTTTCCCCTTGGTAACATGAATTGATATACTAGGGAAGTCAAAGCACGTTATCAGAATTCAACACATTTGCCCCTCTCAATTTCTTCATTTCATTATAGGCATTCAAAGACGGAGAATGATCACCACGAACTGCTTCTGCGTGCTCAGAACTCTTCAAGAAGCACAGTTTGAAAGAAGGATCCTACTCACCATCCAAATTGCAAGAAGTTTTAGCATATGACTGTAATCTTTATACATTCAGTTTCAAGAAGTAAAGATAAGAAAAAAAAAAAAAACTATTTTTTTCTCCCCTGCCCAATCTGAAACACCCAGAGAGAGGCAAACAGCTTTATTACCTAAAGGACCCCAGATCTCAGCCTGACAGCTTCCATCAAGGGCTTTTTTTAAAAAAAAAAAAAAAAGTTTGCTTAAAAAGTACTTTTGGTTCAACAAGATAGCTGCATATCTGGAGACTTTTTTCTTCAGCTTTCTATTTACTTTTACATTTCAATCGCCACTGGAGTTCAGTCTAGTCCTTAATAAAAGAAAACCAAGAAGTAGTAGGTTGGCTGTTTACCTGCCGTAACATGGACATTATTTAAATACACAAAAAACAGCTCAGCTGCATCCTAAAAAAACCCTGCAGAATCAGTGCTGTTTATTCTAACTCAGAGTTTATTTTTCCAAATCCAGCATAATAGGGGGCCCCATGTGAGGGGGGAAGGGAGAAAGGGTAAGCGGAGCACCACACGACACCAGCTGAGCCATGAAGCCCGTCTGAAGCAGGCTGCAGCTGATGCAGTCCTACAAATACCACACACGTGTGCTCATTCCGGGAGCCGTTTGCAACAAGTAAGCCCTGTTCAAACTCAAAGCTGTTAAGCAACCTTTTTTTATAGTTATTGAGCTAAGAACCTAAAAACAGAAATAGTGCCATAGATAAAAGCCCTTCATCCACCCAGAAGGATCCTGTCTTCCAAATGCAAACCAGTTTTATCACGTGAATTCAGCAAAGTGCCTCCTTTGAGACCTGATCATTACTGAGGCTTTTATTTGCCTAAAAGGCCTGTCAGGGTTTTATAAAAGTTGCGTAGGAACAGTCAACTGTCAGGAAAGATCAGAGCATCAGGCATAGGTAGCTTCTTTCTTGGAAGAACCTTAACATATTCTTTCTTAGTCCATTGTTCCCAGTAAAATGCACAAAACTATTATTATACATGCTATTTTATCTTCTTTAGACAGCAGGGCTTTCTATTGCTCAGCTCGTTAACAAGTAGCTGTGCTGAACTAGCCTGCAGAGTCCTCCGCTGTCATGGTTTTTTAAATCCTTTCTCCCCTGTTACTCCAAAATAAGGAAAATCTAACAACATAGTTGTGCTGGTACAAAGATGTCCCAGGACCCAATGGTCAAAAAAAAACAAGCCAAACAAATAAAAACAAAAAACCCTGCATAGATGTCTGCAGCCATCTGTTAGCTTCACCCAGGCTGCCTCAGTCATACTGCAGGGAAGATATTAGTTCAGATATCGAGACACTTAGTAAATGTAACAGCATACATTCAAATGCCCTTTTGGACCCCTGCGCAGCAAGGCAAGACGATTTCATCTCTCCACTGCTTACGTGAGAAATATGCTACTCTGCAAATCCAAAGCAAGTATTGTGACCTCCCTCAAAAAANAAAAAAAAAAAAAAAACAGCCGAAGTTTTTAACGGGGATTTTGCCAACACAAAGAAAGATGACAGGAGACTGTATCCCTTTGCACCTTACCTCAGTAATGTACCCAGTAGAATTCACAAATCTCTCAAACTCCTCATTGCTGACCTCATACTGATCCATGTAGAAACTGTTGATGTGGACTCTTCTAGCAGGCCATTCTCCATCTTGCTGTATTTCAGGCTCATCAGTGCCCATTGTGAACACTCCTCCTGGAATAGCAACCATCTGCAGAGAAAACACCACCCAAAATATTATGAAAATGAAAGACTGAAAAGTCTCTTATCGGTCTTACTCCTCCCCCACCTCATCTTTGGAGGTGCTTTTGCTTTGAGCAGCATTTCACTGACAGAAACAGCACAACTAAATGGCAACAGTGGCATCTTGATCACCACCTGTTAGGCAGAAATAGGACGCAGAATTTAAATTGAGAACAAAACCCCCATTTGCAGCTCGTTCTACGTGAAGTCTGGATAATTCAGAACTTTTACTGAGGGTAATGTTTGTGCTCTAACAAGGAGAAACACCTTCCCCTACTGTACCTTAGAGTCAAGAAACAGCCAAGAAACAATCCAGAGTCCTGCTCATTTTCCGATGAGGAATTTGGGCATTTCACTCTATTCCTAGGACGGCTCGATGCATCAATGAAGACTCTGGAGATTACTAAACTGTAAAGTGCTCTTTTGTGGACAAGCCTATGCTTGTTTGCACACTACCTACACATGGGTTTTCATTTGATAACAGGCATGTGCCGCATTTTATTACCAACCACACTGCTTCCTGGCAGGTAGGCACAGCACCCGCAGCTCTGCGTGCCAGAGATGAGACAAACCTTCAAGTCCGTTATATTTCGCTCCTCTGGAAGACTGGCCTTGGGCAAGAGCCTCTAGCTTCAGAAGTAAAGGATGAGTGACAGAATAACATTTTAACTATTTGAATAAGAGGATGTCTCTTTAGGGCCTCAGTTTCCAGAGAAACAAAACACATTTTCATTCAGCTTTAGTGGGTTCTTTTCAGGAAGACCAAGGACCCCCCGAGGTCTTGTCATGCCTCATCAGATGTTTCCCATAAGCCCTCTAAAGACCACAGGCTGAGCAATGCACTTCTCACCCAAAAAAACAAGAGCATCCACCAGATATCCCTGCTCAGAAGCTTGTGCTGGCATGGAGAATGACAAGTCAGGCTGCATAAAAACTTCCCAATGGGCAGGTGATGTGTCAAGGGCTGGCTACCCAAGAGCTAGCTTGCCAAGATGTTACCCAACCGATCAACAACAGATAAAAGAACTGGGGAAGAAAACTCCCTCTCCTTTCTTTTCAGTATTCCTGAGCTACCTTCACCCCCTAACTCACATTGAATTCAACCACCTCATTCCTCCTCTGGCAACAGTCAGGGGCTCGCGAGTGGGTGAGTCCCCAAAAAGCCAGCCAGCATTGACACAGGCATCCCCTGTGGAAAATAACCTGGCACCTCATACTGCACCTGAACGTACCCTGGCAGCGATCTGTGATCACACGCTACTCTTACAAGAAATTCCAGCAGGAAGACCAGCGACAGAACCTAAAATGAGCAAAGCCAGTTCTAAGAGATAGCAGCTTTTTCTTTTCTTTTTTTTTTTTTTGCAAGATCCTGATGTTTGGTGTGCAGGAAATTCAAGTCTAATAACAGAAATATTCACTGAGAGCGAAGTTTCCAGAGTAGCACACTTCCAGCACTACGCCAGAAGCATAGTTTAAGTTCTGACAGAAAAAGAAGCCCGAGTTTTAGATGTACAAGAGTTCAAACAAAATTCCCTATACATATAGTGGAATAACACTGCATGCAACATGTATATTAAAAGTAGCCAAACTGCAGAGATAGGGTAAAAAATGTGAACTGATATAACATTATTTAAATGAAGAGGTGGGTTCACAGAACCAAATATGAACTTTGGACTTTGTACATATAGCCATTTTGCAGCACAGCCTAGATTACAGGACTTTGATTCTTCTATAGATGGATTTTGGGGGTTTTTTTCCTTACTTTACAAGATTATCTTCATAAAGTACGATGCTTTCACCAGAACAGTTTATTTGGATGCCCACACTGACTCACGAACCAGAAAAACAAAAAGAATCACTATCATTACCTTACAGCTCCTGGAGTTTACTCTTACTTGTCTAGTTATAACACCACCAGCATACCAAGTGATCAGTAAATAAGTTCACATCAGCTATCCAGCACTTCTCCCTATTCATAAGAGAATTTGGAGTATTTAATGTAACCTTACATACCCAGTTTCATTGTTTCTTCTCCACTATAGATTTCTCCTTTTGCTTGGATCTATCCCAGTAACACTTAAAATTCACAGAAGTTGCAAAAGGCCTGTAAGAAGTGTTACAAATACTTCTTCCTTTGAACTAACCACATTTGAAGCTCGCTGCATCCTCATAATTTTTTCTCCACTGAGCACTTACAGATTGCCTTTAACTGAAACCATAAAAGGGCTTGAGGGTAAATTTGCTTACATTTTTTAGGACTTAGGGAATGACAAAGCGGTACAAAGTTGCAGCACTTCCTTTCTTCCAATATCTGTCCAACCCACTGTAGCTAAAACAACTCCTGGAAGCAGTCTTCAAAGCAAGTTTCAAAGCTCACTAGTGAGCTGCGGTCTAAAAGCATGGGAGAAATTAACTCTTGCTTTACAGCCCAGCATTCATTTCCAAACCCTGAAAAATCTCGATAGATTGCCAGTGTATGTTCAGCCAGGAATGCCCAAGGGCTTCCTTATGAACCTGCTGCTTTTGCAGCCCTCTCACACAGTGACAACTGGGACTTCTGGCTTGTCCACCAATGTTGTGTCCAAGTATTGACTCCACAGGATTATCCTCCCTCCCCAAGGCTCATTTCACAGCTCCACCTCCTGTTTGGAAACAGGACCTGCCTTTGACAGCCAGCTTCATGATAACACGACATCACAGGCTGCAAGGCTCAGGCGTCTGTCAGCGCTCTTCAGCTGCGAACAGTGGAATACAACATTAAGTGAAGAGCAGATTTTCTGCATAGACATCACATCCAGAAACCACATTTGTATAGTTAAGCAAGCAGCTTTAACGTCCAGTTTTAAAATACAGGTAGCTAACACAGAGGAACTAATCTCTAATAAATACCAAAGTTGAACTATGGAGGCAGAAGTCCAACAGCAGAGGGTGACAGATACATCATTTACTGAATTAGATAGAGTGTGCAACAATAATTGCTGTATCTTCACAACGTCACTTAGCTAGCGCATGCAGTTCATCGTCCTTGAAGCTCAGCTTCAACAACAGGGACCGCATTTGCCTATGATTATACTTTCAATGTAAGTATTACAGTAACGTAGAGCAGACCCACTAAAGTATTAGCTCCCCATTTCTAAAGATGTAGTGGAAATAATCCATCTCAGTTGTGGCTGAAGTAGAAGCCAATTTTTCCGTCACTTCCCTTTTGGTAAAAAATGTTTCCTAGCTAAGCGTAAACAAGTTCTGTTGTGAACATAGGTTAAAATCCAGCAGCAATTAGTTTTCATTATCTGCTGTTGAAATTGCCAGCTGCCTTGCATAAGGTAAGCATCAAATGACTTTCTCACCCTACAATGAGACTCCCAGTGAAATGCTGAAATTTAATACATGAAATGTAGATCAGTGACATAGTCCCCGAGTGCAGTATAGATTATTTAATTCAAACTCTATAAATATACTCAAATTTCTTAAGTGCAGCCTGCAATAGTGAAGCCGTAATTACCACTGTGCATCCTTCCCTTTACTTATTAAGCATCCACACTGCCTGTGCAACACAGGCTTTCCCCAAGCTGACATAGCTTCCCAGTATTACACCACCAGGAGGCAATTAGAAAGGCAGCCCCTCACATTTTTACTATTTGAAAGCCATCTCACACAAGAACAAGATTTAAGTCTGCTGTGATATGATTTTGCCTGCCAAAGTTTACTAGCACTTTTCATGAAGTGAAACAGCAATCCCATTTCTAATAACTGGAGATATCTCATCCAGTGAAGCATTTGGTCTCCAATGATACAAAAAGTCTCAGTATCACTGTAGGCACTGTCATAGCACATCAACCCACTTTAAGCACTGACTTCATCAAGAGGGCATGCTTAGCTCCAGATGGTGTCTTTCAGAACAGCAGCAGCAGAAATAGAAAGGAATAAGCAATTAAAGAGACATGAAGAGAACCTGAAAGGTGATCTAGATACGCATACATAAACTATAGCTTTGCTGAAATACACACAAGAGACCTGACACATCACTTATTGGTGTTTCAATTCTATTGATATCAACACAGACTTAAAAAAGATGAGTGCGGGGAAAACCAGAGCCACAGTAATATTGATATTCACCAAATGAGGGACTACGCTAACTGAGCTACCACCTCCCCGGGCCAGACAGACATGGACAGCCCCACTCAGGCACACGTATTCCTGGTGTAAAAGTGTGTAAGGCCAGGTAAAGGCATGGGGAGGCTGCCAAAACAACCAGTCAAGAAGAATCACAGACTGGTCAGGGTTGGAAGGGCCCTCTGGAGCTCACCCAGTCCCCCCCCTGCCAGAGCAGGGGCACCTCCAGCAGTGGCACAGGACAGCATCCAGGCGGGTTTGGAATGTCTCCAGAGGGGGAGACTCCCCCACCTCTCTGGGCAGTCTGTGCCAGTGCTCTGCCGTCCTCACAGCAAAGAAGTTCTTCTTCAGGTTTAGGTGGAACTTCCTGCGCTCTAGTTTGTGCCCATTACCTCTTGTCCTGTCACTGGGCACCACTGAAAAAGACCGTTCCCACCCCCAGCACCCTCTCTTGAGTATTTATAAGCATTGGTAAGAACCCCCCTCAGTCTTCTCTTCTCCAGACTGAAAAGCCCCAAGTCCCTCAGCCTCTCCTCATAAGAAAGGTGCTCCAGTCCCCTCATCATCTTTGTAGCCCTTTGCTGGACCCTCTCCAGCAGTTCCCTGTCCTTCTTGAACCGGGGAGCCCAGAACTGGACACAATACTCCAGATGTGGCCTCACCACGGCAGAGTAGAGGGGGAGGATGACCTCCGTCGACCTGCTGGCCGAACTGAACACCTTGAATTGGTTTATCACATCTCAGCTTTGCGCGGGGAGGCACGGTCAGGACAGACACAGGTGGGGACACAGGGAAGGCCACCAAGACAAGAACCTAAGCCTCTCTCCGTTTTCAGGAGCACCCCGGGGGCGTCCCTGAGCGGGACCAGACGGAGCACCCGCGCCGAGGCTCTCACGAGTTCGACCCCAGAGAGCTGCGAAGCGGTCTGAATTCGAGACCCTACACACAGAAGCCGACTCGGTCGGGGCGCTCCGGGCACCCCCGAGCGCCGCAGGAGGCTCCACTTCACGGCCCGGCCCGGCGTTCGGTTCCCCCCGCCCCACGCGCGCCCCGCCGCTCACCGGCCTGTGCCCAGCGCTCCGCCCGCCGCCCGCAGCCGAGTACCGCCGCGCCGCTGCCTCCCGCCCGTCCGCGCCGCCCCGGCTAGTGCTGCACCCGCAGTCCCCGCCGGGAGCTGCCTCCCCCGCGGCGCCGGCCGTCGCCGCCAGCCCCAGCAGCAGGAGGAGGAGGACGAGAAGGAGGAGGAGGAGGCGGCGGCGGCAGCATAGCTGCTGGGGACTGGCTGCTGTGGGCGCAGCCATGTTGGCGGAGGCACCACGTGCCGCCCGCGGTCAGGTGACGCGCCGCGCCTTAAAGGGGCCGCGCCGCATCCCGGCGCCTCTTGGAGCTTTTCCTCAGCTGGATGGGAAGTTTGCCTTCACATTGCCTAAAAATAACTGGGTGCTGAAGCAAACACGGCCTAAACGAAGCGCCTTTGCAGAGACGCTGTACCCAGCGCTCCAGTACCTCACGGACAATAGTTAATGTATTGGGTTTTCAGGTGCGTCCACGGTATATGACCAGTACTCGTTACAGTTAACATTCCTGAGGAAAATATGTCCATAAAATGAACGTAGACAGGTCTGTGTTCCCGAAAATAATTTCTTAACTACCCACCAACGCAATCCCTTGGTGCAGCACAGTTGTTTACAGCTCCTTTTGCCGCCGTGGGCAAAAAAATGGGGGAATGCAGATGCCGTCTTCAAGTATTCCCGCTCCGAGATGTCAAAAACTGCGACTAGGGGTCATTGCGGATGACTGATTATGTTACTTAGCAATATTCATAGTAAGGGGAAGTTCCAATCGTGTCGGTACCGCTCAGCAGAAGGGAGGACTGGCCCTTCCGTAAACTCCCTTGGAAATCGCCGTTGGTCGCTCGCAGAAGGACTCCGGGTTCTCCGCACCACGCGCTCTGGCCGAGCACACCGGTACTCATCTGTGGCTTAAGCGCTTGCTTCCTTTCCCTTCTGCAGCAAATTCCTGCAATGGAACGGCAGCCGAAGGACAGGCAACAGCGTGCAGATAGCGTTAACGTCAGAGACTCGTACGAGGTGCAGGTCTAAGGGCAAAACGTAAATGCTCGCACCTTTGTGCCCCGTGGCGGTGTGTAACGTAGAAGTGGCGCGCAGGCCCAAGAGAACCCGCATCTCCGCCGTTCGTGGGGGGTGGTGCAACTCAGCGTCATTTCAGAATCAGGACTTAGGAAAAAATAAAGAGATGGTAAATTCCTTGGGCGCTTCTGGTTGCGTATCTATCCTGGCATTTGGATTTTTCAGACTTAAAAATGGATTTTACCAAGTATGACACAAGCAGTCTCTATGGCAAAAACATTACCATGGAGGGGAGAAAAAGATCCCTGGAGGGGGAAAAGGAGAAACCTGTTTTTCTTTCGAAGTGAACGTCAAATCCTGTTGCTGCAGTTTTGTTATTTTTTACAGGAGTTTTCAGTGCAGGTGACTGCGAAGCAGTTTGTCACAAGGCAGGTGAACGGCAGCGTGCTAGTGTGCAAGCCCAGCAGGTCAGGAATGGAAATGCACTTTGCAGAGGCACAATGGCCTCCTACTTTCTCTTGGGAGAGGTACCAATTTGCTGTTAGTAGCAAGAAGCAAATGACTACCTCACTCTGTGCCAGCGCAGCTGGCTGGGACTTTGCGATCAAAGCAAAGGCTCTTCCCACTCTGCACCCCCCCGCAAAGGAGCCGGGGGAGCAGCAGGTGCAGATGCCTGCCGCCTTCTGTGACATAAATGCAGAGCCCTCCTCTCTCGTTCACGGGCAGAAAGGGTGCACTGCCTTTGTATTCCCACACTGTTGGCATTGCACAGCCAAGGTACGTAGCCTAAGGCAGATGGTGATCAGCTGTCTCCATCCAGAACTGTCAATACTTTCTACAGCAGGGAACTGGTAATGCCCTCGTTTTCCTTCGTTTTTTCCTGTGGTTCACTGTAGCTGTTGAAGATTTTGGTGCTCTGTCATGTAAATCTTTACTTTGCGTGGGAGCTTCTGTTCAGGACTGTCAGCAGAATGGATCTTCTTCTGGATCCTCCACTATGCTGAAAGAAATCCTTACTCATTCTGTGGGATATCCAAAATATTTAGTATAATTTTTCCCTGAACAGATTAGGACTGTGCAGCAAAAAGAAGCATGGCCATAGTGAAGGAGGGGGTTTTTTGTTTGTTTGTTTTGTATTAGTACTGGAAAGGAACACTACTGAACTGTATTTGCTGTATGAAATTTTACTCTGTGTGAAATGACAGTGCTGGGAGTCTTCACAAGCATGCATTTCAATTATCCATCATTGGTCCCTTTTGCCCTGTGACGTACTTAGAAAAGCAGCAGAGTGCAGGAAAACAAATGAATACAAATTTAATTATAAAATCAACCCCTGCTGCTTCGGGGTCAGAAAATGTAAACATTCCTTTTATGTTGAAACAGTGATCTTCATAGAATCTCTATGAAAATGCAAAGTAAGTGTAACTTATTTTCTTCTTCCAAATTTCCAGTGCAATTTACTGCAATGACAGCAAAGTCTAGGTATCCAAGTAATACAGTCTTCTAGAACAGAAAGCAGTCTGCCAGGATATCTTCCCCTTATTAAAGCCATGGGATTCTGGCTGCGTCATGATGGAGTTCGAGAAAATCACCTAATTTGCAATGAGCTGGGACAGTTCTCTAGTGTATCTCACCCACTTTTTCTCATTGTTCTTTTTCCTAGAATTCTTTTCTGCATCATTTGTGTACTTCCATCGGGAAGGTTTATGTTCCTTATTCTCTCAGGAGACTAAATGAAATAATTACAATTACAGTTTGCTTCTGAGCAACATCCAATTTCCAGTTCGTAATCCTGAGGCCTACTGAGAACTTTTGCTGGTGTCATTTATTGATCATGGTTGTGCTCCTAAGTCATTTGTTCACAGGCAGCTAATCTCTTCCACACAGGGTTTAATTATTCTCTTTCCTCGCACTGAATGCACCATGCTTCAGGATTAAGACACCGGTTTCACTGTTATTAGAATATTGTAGAAATGAGAGACTTTTCAGCACTTAGCTGAAAAGCTGAGATGTTACCTAGCATTTGTTCCTATTATTAATGGTGCTTTTCATCTCCCAGCGCTGCGGCGCTGGCATGGACAGCCCTGACCACAGGAAGCTTTTGTGATCATCCACCTCATCATGAAGACCAGCCATGAGCAAGATTAGGCAGTTTGATCCTTAGAGTCCTGGTGGCTGCCTGGAATATCTTCTGTTCTATTTTTTCTTCCAGGGCTGCTGCTTGTGCAGCTGAACCAACAGCAGAGACAAAAAATGTGCAAACCCACCCAGCAGGCTGGAGTGCTTTCCATCCAAAATAGTCCAAAGAAGTCAACAGTTAGTTGCAAATTCAGTAGCATAAAACAAGATAACATTGTTCTTATTCTTGGCAAATGAAAGACTTCAAACTTCATCTTAACATCTCTCATCAATGTTGAATTCACACAATTGCTACAAATAAGGTAGTGGTGAACTAGAATAAGGTTCAAAAAGGAGAAAAAGAACAAGTTCTCCAACAGCAAAAAAAAAAAAAAAAATCTCTTGCAAGGTGTTTTCCTGTGACTGAAATCACACCTGTGACTGGGTTATAGCACTCTACAGACTGAAGTAATATATAACAAATAGTATTTTTTTCACTGTTTCCTCTCTGAATTCTTGAATGGTTCTCATTCCTTAGACCCTCTTTGTGTATGTGGGTGGGATCCCAATCCCTTGTTTGCTACTGAGTGGATAGGACTCTGTTCCCCATCTCAGGGGCTACCTGCTGTAGTTCACATAATCAATGAAACAGTTGCTTTAAGAGAATAACTCTATGGTACTTCTGAGTGTGAAATTTTTCATTCCCAGACTGCCCTATTGTTTCGTCTCTTCTTAAAGCTATAAAGTCATAGGAACCATACGAACTCACCATGCCTGCAGCAGCATCTTAATGCAAGTTCCGAAAGAGAAATGGAAACATTTTCCACTGTTGGAAATTTTCGCAATGATCTTGTCTTTGCCAGTACCCCTTCAAATCCAGCAAGTTCTTTGCAGAACCTGATCAGTATTTTTGGCTGCAGGCCCTTCAGTAGCACTACCTCCACAGCCTTTGAAAAACTGACCAAGACCCAGAAGCAAATGTGGTCCGTGGCAGAAAATGTAGCCTTTGATATTCTACCTTCCAGAGAGGCTGCAGGATCAGAGGACTGGTAGGCTGCAGAAGCAGCAGGAGACAAAGGACATGACTTCTGTAGGAGAAGCATGGAGAGATGTATGCACACTTCGGACAACGAACTGAGGATTTGCAGGCTGGGATAGAGCAGAGTGTCCCCAGGTCCTCTCCGCTGTCTCCCACGCGTCCCATATTCACAGAACTTCATACTGTTGGGTTGAGTGTGGCTGGGGGACCTGTTCACCCTCTGTCTGTGGGAAATCCCCCCAAACTATGGCTTATATTACATGCAATTTCTAATATACTGCTGCTCTCATTTAGCACTCCGTAATGAAGACATTTCAAGGCACACTGCTAGCATAACCACTAAAGGTGTTCAGTGGGCAAAGCTCTTCGCCACTGGCTTTAGTGACAGTTCTTATGTCACTGCCTAAGAGCACCAGACGTTCTAGCCACTCACTGTCCTGAGCCTACTGAACTCATCCAGAGATTAGATTTGATTACATGAGAATTCATTAGAATTACCTAATGATATTAGGCACCATTACTCTGCCAAATTTCTGATGAGTAATGGCTTGTAGTATTGCAGCCATTTATGAAAATCATAGAACTCTATTCACTGACCTTCGCTTCAGTTCCTAAGTCATGGACTTCAACTGCAGCGTATATCTTGCTTGATAGCCATAATTACAACTCCTCTGATGTTTTTTTATAATGAAAAAACAGTATAGTGGTAGGTTGTGTTGAACCAGACCACTGGCTGATTCGGACTTGTTCCCTTCCTCCGGTGGCAGTCTGCTGCTGTTGAGAGGGAAACAAGCAATGAGCAGTGACCCCCCAGTTCTTACCTGCTATCGACGGCAGGAGGTAGGTGGGGGTGGAAGGGAGAGAAGGAAAGTGTTTTCTTCACCTTATGCCAATTAAAGTGATACAGCAGTTCTGCAGTGTAAACAATTGCATCCACTGCTGCGAGGCTCTTTGTGCTGCCAAACATCCCCACGTGTACCCTACAGAGGGCATAAAAATTACTGTATTATCTTGAACAATATACCTTGACTAATATTTTAAGGATAAAAAATTGTACAATGTAATAAATAAAAGGAAATAGCACTTTTTTATCACTGCTGGTCATTCGGGCTTAAGTTGCGTTGTCAGTAGACAGGCTTTAACATTAGCAGCACCCCTATGCCAGACCATTTCAGTGAAGAGGAAACCAAGTAAAAATCACTACTTCCAAAGTTTTAAACTGTTCTCCCGGAAAACAGCGCGTTTACCCCACATTACCGCATTGGGTGAGCTGACCAAAGGGAAAGGCTCTGACGTTCCCATAACGGAATTACCCCAGAGGTGGAAGCAGCATGTGTAAAGAACCTGGCAAAATTGAAACCCCTTATATCTAAGTACAAGGGTTTAAATGTGATCTCTCCGCTATTTTGCACATGCCAAACCCCGCAAAGACCTGCACATTTACAAGTATTTAATTGTCCTGGCTTCATTTGCTTGCGTTTTATGTGGCTGGTAAAACCGTGCTGGTATATCCTGCTACTCAGGATGGTCCTACCCGCCTCCCATCACCCACCTGGTGCCAGGGCTCTGTCTGAAGCCCCTCAGATGAAACAACGGTTTCGAGCCCCCAAATTTAGGACAATCTTGAACACACAGGCCTGGCAGGAGACGGCAGAGCCCCACAGCTCTGCCCAGGCCCGGGGAGCCTGTGGTACCGGGCCCACTCCGGGGATCAGAGAATCATAGAATGGTTTGAGCTGGAAGGGACCTGGAAGATCATCTCGTTCCACCCCCTGCCCTGGGCAGGGACCCCTCCCCCCAGCCCAGGTTGCTCCCAGCCCTGTCCAACCTGGCCTTGAACACCTCCAGGGATGGGGCAGCCACAGCTTCTCGGGGCAGCCTGGGACAGGGGCTCACCGCCCTCACAGGAAAGAATTTCTTCCTCAGATCTAGTCTAAATCTCCCCTCTATCAGTATAAAACCGTTCCCCCTCATCCCACGGCTCCCCTCCCTGATCCAGAGTCCC